>BMAV01009927.1:0-12586 GCA_019973955.1 Trichonephila inaurata madagascariensis
TCAAATTGTATTATCCTTGTTAAAATTTTTTTTAAGTATAAAAATTTTTTTCTTGTGGTGAAAAAATAAATTATTGCTTAAAAAAAAAATTGTTATATACCGTTATTTATATATATCTAACTTTCTAATTAATTTATTCTTTTGGTTTCTTTATTTTCGAATTACTTGGAGTGTTTGATTAGCATTGAAATTTATAAAAAACTGCGAAATTAGTTTAAAAAAGAATAATTCTCCTCGTTTCAACTACAACAATAATAAAATCTTAGAAAAACCGTTAACACAAAATTTTAATATAAATTAATAAAAAATCGATTTCATCAAATGCTTTTAGAAACATTCAAGAGTATCGCAAAAATTTCATGTTTATGAAAAAAAAAATTTTTTACGTTTTTTTTTTTGTTTTTAAAAAAAATTTTAAAATTTTAAAAATTGTTTTCTTTTGTTTTCCAAAATTTGAAAAGCCAACAACTGATGACTATGAATTTAATAAAACTTAACAATGTTGACCAACAGAAATCAATGTTTATAAACTGAAATTTTTTTTCTTTGTTTAGCTAACATCCACGCACTTCTCAAACCGTTCATAAGATGTCCAGACGGTAGTCTAAAAATATCCCACTTGTTTAGAGTTAAAACGATGAAAACAGCACAATAATACGTTCCATTTAGTTTGATGGATATCTTTGCTTCATCCAGATGTTGTTCACCTGGGGGAATTAGCACGTAGTCGATTGAGAAAAAATTTGTTTCAATGATATACATTGAAATATCTTAATTTAAAATGTACTTTACCCATAAAATAAACCCTGCACTTTTTTTTCCTTTCGTAGAATTTGGTGTGAAACTTTTTTTTCTTAATTGAAAATGATATTTATATGAGGGAATTAAAAAAAAAAACTCAATTTTGTTTCGTTTAAAAAAACAAATTACAACACAAAAGGAATCAATGCTCTATATTTTTTAATTTTAGCCGATTCCGTGCTAACATAAAAAAAAAAAAAAAAATTAAATAAAAATAAAAAAGAAATTTTGGTTGTGTTTAATTAAAATAAAAAAAATTCTTTTTAACTGGGGGTTTGCAGAAAAAAAATCTTTGAGGGGTGCTATAATACTTAAATCTTTTTTAAAAATTTTCTTTCGATCTATTGTTTCTTTTAAAATGCTCTAAATTCGGTTACGGGGCTGTTGTTTTTTCTTTTTGGCAAAAGGGAAATAAATAAATCCTTTTTTTTTTTGGGAATTTTTTATCAAAAGTTTGCATGTTTGTATCACTTTTTTCACTCATTAGTATTTAGAATTTAGGCAAAAAAAAGGAAATAGCATAGAATGTTTATTATCGAACCGTGAACAAGAATTTTTTTATTTTAGAATACCCTACGTTATGTTTAATCTTTTTCGTTTAACAGGTTTCCCGGGTATTTTTTGGGAAAAAATTAAAAAAAAATTTTAGATCTTTAAAATTTTTGATGATTACATTTATTATTTTCAAACTTATGATGAATTATTTTATCTTTTCAGACATTTTGATTCCTTTTTATATCTTGCCAGCCATTTGCTTGCTTCAGATCTTTACACGTAATATTCTTACAGCATAAAAAGTTTTTTATTTTTCGAATTTATTTTGGCTTTGTCGATTATATGTGATTGCACTTAATATAATATTTTACCTCAAATGTTTTCCTCCGCTTATTTTTGTGCACTATAATAATTGTACACAAATATTTTAAGACCGGTTAAATTTCTTAAAGTAAGAAACAGTGGCTATTATTAGAAACAGATCTTTATATTGTTGCTATAATTTATAAGTGCTAATACCGAAAGCCTTTTATTTATGACCATGCAGACTACCAACGCGTAATCGGTGCTGGTGCCATTACCTCTTGCTTCACTGGTGAACTTCGGGCGATAATTGAGGTTCTGGGTCTATATGAGACTCTCCCTATTCATGAACAGGCCAAAGGTCTCGTCATTTTCTGTGACTCAAAAGCAGCCCTCCAGATTCAAGGATTGCTGAAGAGATTTACTCTCTCCTGTTTAGATTACAGGAGTTAGATAAAGTCTGTTTCCTCCAATGGTCACCTGCATATGTTGACATTACAGGCAATGAAAACGCAGATAAACTGTCGAAAGAAGCTAGAAATCTTAATAATGACAACTTTGTCAACATTACTTTATTAGACGCAAATGCTGTCATGAATTTAAAATTGAGAGATAAGTCAATTCCTGTAAAGCATCAAATCCGTAATATAAGTGAAGACCGCCTTATAACAGAAACTATTTCTAGGCTAAGAACAGATCATTACGGAGGAATGAAGTTTGATAGGGATGGTAGAAGAACTTATAGGAATTGTGTTAACTTTTTAGATACAGAGCTAATACCTGCTCATATTTTTGACTGTCTAACGATTCTTGCTGCTCTACAAAAAATAGGGGTCCTTTTTTCGTCAACAAATCTTTATGTGGACAATATTGAACAGATTGCCAGAACAGTCATCTGAGCCCATGGTACTATCTGATTTGGTCCTGTCATGGATATGACATCATCATCATCTGAAAGGTTTTACGATATGATATATTCCGTTATTTATATAGTTTTAGGTTTATTTTATAGTTTAGGTGAACATTTTTGTTTAGTACTTACGTTAGAAATTTGTGAAATATATATTGATGCTTTCATCGTTAATACTCACGCAGATTGATTGATTTTTTCATTTTCATCGCACATGGAAGAAAATAGAGGATATTGTTGATGAACCTTGAAATTTTGAACCGTTGTTAACTGACGAGAAACGCCACTAAGCTGTTACTCAACTCTACGCTTCCGCTTAAAAGTGAGAAATTTTAGCCTCGTCAGATTCACCGTCCAATCAGCCCCAATAAACGGCAAGTTTCGAAAGGTGTCAGCATTTGAGCCCACAGCTCAACAGTAACAATTCTAGAAAAGTTTGCGACCATAACCACATGGCTAGAGGGGTCAAAAATACTTATGAAGCGAAAAATTCATTTGTTAACGTATTATTGAAATGTTTTGAGAGATCGCGTGATGTCAAGAATGATTTTACAAATACTTTAAAAGCATCTTTCATTTTATCTAGTTTTTCCTTGACTTCCTTTTCACGAATTCTTGATGGGTGAATTAGAAGTACATCAGATGTTTTACATGACTGGTCTTCAGAGAACTAACGGTTCAAATATGCGGCTCAACTGTAGCATCCCCGAAGAAAAGCTAAAGGCCATAATCACTCACCACAAAATAACAAGATATATATTGATGTTGAACTCCAGTCAAATAATAAATTGAATATTTCAGCTGGGGTGTTTCATTCTTCCAACTAATTTCATGTCTTGTACATCAGTTAAATGTCATCTTCGTCACCTGACTATGGATGAAAATTAATAGAACCGTCACCTATCCCTTGTAATGCTTCAAAATATAAATTTAGCAGACAATCAATAAAGACATGGGTCGTGAACACACAAAAAAAACTCAATTGAATTTAGTTTCAGAGAGGGGAATATTTTCAATGAGATGGCGACTCGAACTCGCGACTGCATACGGATGCCAACGATTCTGAAATTGTTAATATATATGTGTGTGTGTCATGGTTTTCATTCATAGTGACTCTAAGGCCGCTGTGTAGATCAGGAATGGCGAACCAATGGCACGCGTGGCATTGATGACACGTGACAAAATATCTTTGGCGTGCCAGTGATCAAAATGATTTGTATTTTATTTCAAAATTTCAAAGTTCACTATGAAGTATTACGAACAAACGCGAGTGATCGGTCATGGGGTGGAAGGGAGCACACTCGTTTGTTATAATCTCTCCTTAGTTACGTCGTAGACTACAATTGCTTATAATGCAAAGTTTGTCTACGCATAGCATAGTCAATTTTATTGAAACAACTGTATTTGAAAGTTTATCTGTATTATATTTACGATTTTTTTCTAATCTTTTACATGGAAAGTTCAGCAAAAGAACAAAAAGTGCAAGATAGTAAGTGTAACAGAGAATTTCAAATTTGAAGAAACAAACAACATGGTACTATTAGTAAAGGCAACAAAGCGGTGTGCGTTTTATGTTCTGGAATAGCGGTATTCAGAACATCGTCTGTAAAACGTTATTTTGAAAATAATTGCAAACCCTTGTCAAAAAAGTGAACCACAGCAAAAATAATTAATTGCTTAGAAACCGTTTGGCAGATTACTCTAATTCAGTACATATTCTATAAAAGTAACATCTTGCATTTCTAATATAAGTTATTTATCAACCAATCTGCAACAACAGAATTCACCCTAACGTTACTCTTTAATTTGGATTACACTTTTAACTAAATCTTTTATAACTATACAGTGCAAAAGGTATTTTTTGTAGTAAATAGAGCTTTTTGTTGTTAGTATATTTAGTTTTATTATTTTCCCAATAATCACAAGTCAAAATCACATGACGGCACGTCTATACCTCATTCAACACTTCTTTACAAAAAATGGCACGTTGGTCCATTAAGGTTCGCCACCCCTGGTGTAGATGGATTGTTGCATTTGTTGAGACTCGGGGTCTTTATATTGAGAAATGTGAAAGTTCAGAAAATGGGTTGTTAGCCCAGATGTCGTCTGCATCAGTGATCCGCAACCCCCGGTCCGCGGACCGGTACTGGTCCGTGGATCAAATGGTTCCGGGCCGCCTAAAGAACATTAAACTATTGCCATTTTATTTAAAGTGGGGCATTTCTCTCGGATTTTTGCAACTTTCCACTGAAACCACTTTATATTCCACGTTAAACCACTTTTATTCATTTTTGGTGTAACTATATTTTATTCTGAAGGCATATTTAAATGTAACTAAATTAAAATTTTTAAGTCAAAACAATCCGAAATATAAACAATCAATGTGTCCCACCCTCAGCGGATCGAGGTAAAATTATCAAACGTTGACCGGTCCGCAGCGATAAAAAGGTTGCGGAGCACAGGTCTACATCATAGGTTCTCAACGTGGGCGTTTGAGGCCTTCAGGGGGCAGTAAAAGTCCTACTGAAAATTAGGGTCGTTGATATGGCACGGAGGGGCTTTGGAAGATTAACCACAAATATAGTTTAAAAAAGACTAAAAAAAAAAATACCCTGATTATGTACTAATAAAAGTAAACTTTAAAGATGGTTACCTTATGTTGATTGTATTTTTTTAAATAATTTCTTTCACTTGTACGAAAATTCACATATTTCGGTAGTTCGGAAAGTGGATGAAAGTTTTAAAGATTGCATTACATTCAGAGACCTACATTAAATTGAATGATATAGTAAATTTTAATTTCTGTAATGTACGTGTTGTGTCTTTGTCTGTGAGCAGCAGGAAAGATGTTTCGTCCTCTACATTTCCTTACGTATATTATCCAATTAAATATGTTAACCAGGTATTAACGGTGATTCTTTAAAGGCTGAAACTGTCATTTTTTTTTATTTTGAAAGCAATAGTTTATTGTGAATTAATTCACATCACCAAAAGCTTCTTTCAAAAGCGGCTTTATAACAGTTAAGTTAAAACTTTTACTCCACTCTTTTAAATAAAGAAGAAATTCAATAGCGTTTCATTTCCAACAATACCCTAACTAAAACTAAAATATATAATATTACACATTTAAATATATTTGTGGCAATACTATATCAGATTCAAAAATAAAAAAAAATTGGGTGCTTTAGGAAAAAAAATTAATTTAAAAAAATATGTTCTATTAGTAATAGAATATTATTTTAAAAAATTAATTCTTGTTTTTACCATGTATAATGTACGCTATTATTTCTCTTGAGTGATAGGGGTGGTATCGAAATATTCACTAGAAAAGAGGACGCCAGTTCAAAAAATTTATTGCATTAAATCTCATGATCAGAAAGTTTAATTGTACAAACAAAATATACATGCAAAATAAGGAATCCTCACTTTTTGACTAATAAATGGAATTCAGAATAAGATGGAAATAAAAAACGACTGGAAACATAAACTTCAATGTTACCAAGCGAGACTGCCGATTTTTTTTAACCCCGTTTCTTAAAAACCGTGTATAAAAAGTACCGCACAAATCAAAGATGGGTGTAATCTTTATTTCTTGAGTTTTTTTTCTTAAATGCTTAGGAAATAAAAAAAATACCAACAATTTTCTGTAACATCTTGAAATGTAGTGTAAGATTATTAATATAACATTAAATTTGCGGATAGAATCCCTGTTAGGTCTTTTTGTCAAAGTCTAAAATGTTTTTTTTTTCCTATTCATATCTTTTAAAGAAGAGAAAAATAGAATAAAAATAATAGATGTTTATAATTTCAACGTAACATAAATATTCTTACAAAAACCCATTATTTTTATCTACAGACTGTCATTATCATCGTCCGCAAATCCGACTGAGGAGTTTCAAAACGAAAATTCGACAAACAAAAGGTCGAGGCGCTCTTGAATGCAAACAAAACACCAACCACTAAAGACAGCACTCGTCGGTAAGCTCTCAGGAGACGCGATGCAGGTGCATATTTTCTCTCCAGCTGTTACGTGAGCGAATTTATAATCAAGCCAATCCATACTCGACCGAGGAAGGCGTTTCTAATTCTATTGTGGCTATTGTTCAGCACGTCTTTCTATTATAATAGCGTAATTGTTCATAATTCGTTGGTTTATTTTATTTTTACACTTTCTTAAAATACATCATCTTTTCTCACAAAGGATGAATTTCATGCAAGCACAGCTTTGAATTTTAAACAGATTGAAAAGAATTAAAAACAAATCCGTGGAAAAAAATAAGAGAGAAGATAACAGGTGTGCATATGATCTGTGCTGCTGCCTAATCTCAATTACTGATGAGCTCTTTATGTTTTGACCTTCTATCAAGAGGGTAAAGTTTAATTAGGAGTTATTTTTTAAAGAAAAAAATTGGAGGCAATATTAACCCCTTAAGCGGTCAGTTCTTTTGCCCAAAATGTTCCAAAGAAAAGGCCCATTTTTTTAATGCATATAAGTAAGCATAATACTTAACAGCATAAGAAAATGGAAGAATTTTATTTTAATTTTCAATTTTAAAGTTTTCACACTTTTTTTTTTTTTTTAATTTTATAATTGTAGAACACAAATAAACTTAAATGTTTGCTTTTTATGAGTACACTTTGCATGCTAGAATAGTGTTTCATATATCTTAAAAGGTTATACCTCATACTTACAAAAAAATCGTGTTCGCACCTACTTTTCAAATGGTTGAAAATTTTGTGGGAGTACGCATATTTATGCTCATACAATCTGAAGCATGGTATAATATACTCAGTCTTACATTTCACTGAAGAGAGAGATAATATCGGGGTGTTTTTTTGTATTATTCATTTCTTCCCTAGAAACAGTTTGCACACTGCCTTGACAACTCATGTTAATTATCGAATATTTTCAAGAATCTAAGTTTCTACCTCAATGAAATATTCCCACCTTCACCACAAATAAAATCCCGGTTGAATAACATTTCAGTACCATAAACAAACTACATGTCTTAAAAAATACTAGCACTAATAATCTCACTATAAGAATTAAATATATGTGCAAATCAAAGGAAAAAAGAAGAAAATAGTCAAACCGGCTGTGACCAGCTTCCGGTAGGCCATTTGGTGTGTGTGTACAGCTATTTGTAACTAAAACTAAAAAAATTGAGATCGGAAATAAATATATTTATAATTCAATTTTTTTAACTATTTATTTGTCAATCAAGTGTTGTCTATCAAAGCTGTAAAATAGAGATATTGTTATAATATGTTGAATATTCAATGTATAATAGGAAAAAAAACATCAAGGAAATATAAAATTATCATATGAGTAAGTAATAGAAGTATTTTATATAGTTTAGCAGGGAAATCAAATATTATGTAAATAAATTGTGCTTAGGGAAAAATTAAAACTTTCCTTTTTTCGGGGAAAACTGTAAACCAAAGCATAGATGTCACAATAATCGGTTAGACTTTTAAAGTTAACTAATTTAAATGCAAAATAAAACTTGAATTGAAAAATAGGAATAACATATGGCGCGAAATCAATCTCCATAAGGACCATGTTTTTCTGTTAAGAATTATTTCAATTTTAAAAAAAAATGCTTGGAGATTACGTTATTTATATTTTCAAACCAAATACTAAAAACAAAAGTGGTTTCCTAAGCGAATATGAAATAGAAAATATGGTTCCGTCATAATTTAACAATTTTTCGTCACATTTTTTTTTTCATAAACAGCCAAATGAAATGTATATTTAATTCACAAAATAAATTACATCACTTTATTATATCATGAATATAAATTATATCATGTCATCAATCTCTTGTACTTGTGAGCAGAAGCCGCGCGCAGACCCGGTAACGGTCGGAACTGTTACCGAGTGATAGTTTCTAGGTCTGGTACTACTGAAAACCAGGCGTCTAGTAAATCTGTCAAGGCTCAGAGTCCTTCAATTGGTGTAATGTGTCAGTTTGGAAAGTAGAGTGTCAACTCAGGTATATATCTGGAAAAAAAAGTAAAAATTTTATTAAAAATATGATTAAGGAGTAATTTATCTCTCTGTGTGTTGTGGGGTTTTGTTTTTATGAGTCTCATTAAAAAACATTCCGTTTATTTTAAATAAAAATATATTTAATTTTTTTTCCCTTAACTTAACACAATCTCCTTAACTTAATTACTCACAAATTTAATAATTTTATTAAGTTAAGTCACCATTCGTTCTCTCTTTGCCCGCTCAGTAGCCATGAAAGGATGGATGACGACCACCTGCACCAATACACTGGATTCCATGAACACCCGATTGACGACTTTGTCAGTAGATACTGGGATACTTGGCGTCAAATGGTCAAGAACCCAGCGCGGGCGTTGTATAAATAAATAAGTTAAATTTCTATGCTAATTAACTACAAACAAAAAAATAAATTTTTAAACCCTTTTTTCTGAGGGTTTTTTAATGCTTAAATTTTTTTAAAATGTGTTGGGAAAACAAAAAATTTCCCTTTAAATGTTTTTTGCCCCTTTTTAGGGGGGAAGATGGGTTTTAACCGGTTTTTACTAACAAAATTGCCCGATGAACGTTTGACGATAGAGAGCGTTAGGTGCTGAAAATATTCTCACATGATGTAATTTCTTTTTTTAAAAGATTAATTATATATATTAATATATATTAGTCAACGTATTTATTAAATTATATGAAACGTATTATAAATTTAAAAAATAGCAATTAAGGAAATTATTTATTTTTAAAGTTAATGTCCTCAGTATTATATTAGATTAAAAGCGATTTTTAAACGAAACCCAAGCTTTTATAACAGTTATTTGAAATCCCAATTTTATTAATTAAATATGATAAATTAAGGTTTTTTTAATTTTTGGTTAGAAGAGCCCCCCCTTTCCCCTTAAAGTACCTAAATGTGTGGGGGAAGGGGAAGAAACGCTCGACATGTTTCCCAAAATCTAACTATTTATTTCAAAAAAACTAAAAACAGACACAATTTCAACTAATAATATTAAAAAAACGTCTCAATGAAAATCTTGGGAAAATGGAACAACGACAGTAACAGATAAAAAGATTATCGACTAACCGGATTTTGCCAATTCGGGGTCTAACTTATTATCTGATTTTTAAAACTTAATTCAATCTTGGTGAACAATTGTCCCCTTTGGGTTTTTCCCTTTTAATAATAATCAAAATTTTAATTCCCAAAAATGATACCTTTTTAAAATATCAATTTCACCTGTCTCAGTATATATCCCCTCTGCCCCTTTTCTCTCTCAAGCTGAAAACCTCGCCTATTTATAGTAAATTAAATTTTCCCCAAACACAATTCTCTTCTTCCAAAGGGGGTGATTTTGAAAAAAACGAATTTATGGCCCCAAAAATTTTTCCCCAAAAGGATTAGTTCGAAAAGGGCCCTATAGATCCGTCACACAGTATGAAAGCTAAAGTTTTGCCGAGTGTTAATTGATGAACACTCAACATCGCACTTTGAAGCGACACGAAGGTGCTATTGGAGATGGAACTCGTAATTCGGAACTTCGATCAAATGATAAGGACGAACACCTACACTGGTACACCACTCTTCAAAATTCATTACAGCATTAAAGTGCAGAGTTAGAGCCTCGAAAGGGAAAAAATCCGTTATCATTCAACTACAATTAGATAAAAAGCATGGTTCACTATATTACCAATGAAGACAACGCTTGGATTGCTACTCTTGAACTGTCAACTTTCACGTACTCCTATACTTAGAGTTGTGACGGCTCTATCCGCGTCCTTCTCATTAACAAATCCTCTTTAAAATCCTTAAAAAATATTTTATTAGAGCGTAGCCTCTGAAGAAAAGAACGTGAACATGTAAATTAGGTCTAATTTATAACATCTAGGATTTCAAGTTTGAAGGGAAGAGATAGGATAGGATAGTTTGCTAGTAGAACAATGATTAATCAAGTTTATAGTGTAATGCAGATAAATGCTATTCGATAATTGTAAAATTAAAAAGGGACTTTTGGGCACTGGAATTGAATAGAGATTACTTACTAAGGGGCTTTTACTCAAAAAGTAAGTGTTCTGGTATTGAAAGTCTTCTCATACTTCGCGCACCTGTTAATTGTCTCCATATTGCTTTAATTGGGTGCATCTCTTAGTTTTGATTGATTGAAATTGTGTTGTTGATTGTGTTGCAAATCGAATGGTTCTGAACATGGCTAGTCTTCCTTTCTCTTCTCTAGGCGTGGACCCTTACAAAGTGTTGATAGAGCACCAGCCCCTCCACACTGCGAATCTTAAGTGTCATCAGGAATCGAACTCACGATCTGACGCCGATCACGATCTCGTGACAATGATTCCATAGCTATCGAAGCCACGCGAGAACGTGTTATAACATTAGATAATCTGTAATCTGACTAGTTGTTTAAATTTTTAATCTCTAACATTAGACAGGACGGAGATGGGGGTAACAATCCCATTGCCCACATATCTTAAAACGAAACTAAGAATTTTTTTTAATCACAACCAAAAATAAACGGTTTTCGAATCCTCTTGCAGACACCATTTGTTAAAACTGTTCTTAAAATTCCGTTACAGATTCCAGAGCAAAAACAACCTTCTGAAAAAATTCGCCTCTGAGGCCTTGAAAGAATGTAGCTTCCACCTTAGCTCACACAGCCACAAACAACACTTGACATATAAAAACAGCTTTTTAAAGACCTCCAAATAGCAATCGCATGTGGGTCAGGTTTACGCTGGCGGCTGTCGGTGCAACCAAAAAGCAGTGCATAAGAATGAATCCCAAGTGGATATGTTTGCCTTTTTGGAAAGAAAAATTTTTTAATGCCCAGTCCCAGAGCAGGGTCATCCACTGTTGAAGACCACCAGAGGCTTGTGCAGAGAGACGTTGTTATTAATCATCTGAAATCGTGATGGGTGTTTTAAGTTGGGGAGGTTTCAAAGCGATCGTTGACTTTGACTGTGACGGTAGCTTCTAGATATTGGGAAAATATCAGATGCGCTTATGTTTAAATTTTTCTTCAATTGCAAGGTTTGGTTTCGACGTTTCCATTTGATGTTTTGTGGTTCGTACGAGAAAAAACTATTATCAATGTGTGAGAGGAGAAATTTGTTATAGATTAAAAATGATGAAGCACCTCACTATAGTAAGGAAATATGTACATAACTTTTCATCTTCCTCGTGTATGAATGATTTATTGTTATGGCAAACATCCAGCCTGATCGTCAATTATGAAAACGAGTATTGTTTATTTCAATAAAATAACAATCTTTTGTTACGAATTATCATAATAATATAATATCCAAATACCTGTATTTTAACACCTGAAAAAAATATAATTTCATTTATTTAAAATATTTTTTAGGAACAAACGAGTAAAGCGAATATTTTGGAGTTAAAATATTTACTTTAAAGGTTAGTTCAAAAAGTAAAAAAAATATTTACACGTTTTAAAAGTTTAAAGTATTTACATTATTGCGGTTAAAAAATGTTATTTTATACAAAAATAACACCATGACATATAGACAAATAAAATGAAAATCAATGAAATCTTTTGGAGAAAATATTTTTCCAGTTTACATTGGCTAATTCCATTTTTTTTTTATAAATTACGTGAGATACAGATATTATAACATCGCACTTTATGGCAACACCAGGGCTATGGGTGATGGAATATTTTTAATTTTGAACCTCAGTTTAAGTGACGAGGACACGACGCCTTAGTTTCCCACCCCTCTCCTAACTACCACACCAACGGGAAAACATTCGCATCGGCCCTTTCTACGTTGGGGGGGGCTTAGAAACTCGTTCCAATCAATCACGAGTTTTACCATAACCCTTTTTTATGGGCCCCTTTTAAAAACCATGCAATATTAAAAATACATCCCAATTTTCCATTTGGGTTTCCGTGACTTCCTGATTCATTTGTTTATGAAAAAAAAAGTTAGAATATCTCAAAGTAAAAAAGAGTAAATGCATTATTTTAAGAAGACTCAGTACGATTCAATTGACAAGAATCGGTCAAAAAATCAAATATAATTTTTTTAACCTAAATTATTCTTTAAAT
>BMAV01009928.1:9935-41110 GCA_019973955.1 Trichonephila inaurata madagascariensis
TATATATATATATAAACTATCACATGCGAAAAACACATAGACAGTAGGAAAATCACACAATGAAGGACATATGAGTAACCGAGATTAAAATTTATAAAATGGATGCTGCAGTATTATAAACATTGCTGACTTAGGACAGCTAATATATAAAATAATTTATATAAAAGTGGAGTTGAACAGGTTTTTTGACCAGCCAACCCTCCCCCTTTATGTAAATAATACTGAGCAAAAACCTATTGAAAGTAATGGATAGGAATATCTAAATCCATTACAAAATAGAGGTAATTTACCTAAAAATTATATATATATATATATATATATAATGAGAATGTCTTAGTGTTCAAAAGCAACATTTGCTTGTATTTAGTTATCATTTTAAATTTTAAACAGATTGTAAAAAAAAATAAAAAAGGCTGTGAAATATTGCGATAACATGTTGATCGAGATATTTTTTCAGAAATTGTCTCCAATTCTGGTTATGAAACATGCCTGTCAAACAAATAATAAGAACGAAATTAAATTCATTTAATTTCGGCAGCATAGCAAATTCAGAAAATTAAAAAAATTAAAAACAGAATGCTAAGCCCTTTTTGTTTCAAATCCATTTTGTTTATTCCATAATTAGAATCAAGTTACCGTTTACACAAAATCAAAACTCTTTTGTAAGTCATAAAGATGGGATACTTTATACATACTGCAATTAAGTATCGAAATCTATTTTCACAAGTACATTAAACTATTCAAAAAATACTTTTCAACTGACATTTCCTTTAAGAAAATTTTCTTTATAATCCCTCCTTAACTTTCAAGCAAAAATACTGTCTACAGA
The DNA here is from genome assembly GCA_019973955.1 of Trichonephila inaurata madagascariensis. Lineage (NCBI taxonomy): Eukaryota > Metazoa > Arthropoda > Arachnida > Araneae > Nephilidae > Trichonephila > Trichonephila inaurata. The sequence continues at coordinate 10,765 of BMAV01009928.1, forward strand.
ATGCCTTTAATAATAATATTAGTAATCTTTAGCAATAACTAAAAATTAAATAGTCAGACAGATATCTTAATTAGATACTACACTTTCCGGTTCAATTTAACTAAGATAATACGTCATGAAAAGAAAATAATGAATAAAATACTTAAGAAAAGAAAGTAAACTATAAAACAAGATTTGTACTTGAGATTTGAAAATTGAATTTAAAAAAATGCATTAACAAGACTAAAAAAGAATTTTGCAACGTGATACATAGATGTAAATTATTTCCGATACCTATATTTCAATAATCTGCGTTAATTGGCTCCCTTTAATACTCATGTTTATTTTCTTAGTCATTTTTACTTCCATGAGGGGCTCATTATTTCCTTAGAAAATAATACGATCCTCTTCGTTAATCATTCTAATTGGATAGGCTTTTCTTTTTTTAAATATCTTTTTTCACTTATTTCACAACCTGCTACTTTAAAGAAAAAAACTGCCAATTTATTTTAAAATCTTCGGATTAAAGTATTTAATCACTCTTTCCAGTCAACCTTTTTTCTTTTTTTTTACTTAGAATATATTCCATCCTTGTGTCAAATATTCTGAATTTTGGAGAAAAATTTCTAGCCGAAACATGCAGAAATATTTATTTGTTTTTGAAAGAAAAACGTAGAAATAATGTTTGAAACTACGAAATTTTTTTGGTTTTCTCTTTAGTTTCAAGAATTTAATTAGTTAATTATAAAGGGAAGAGCTGTATATCTTACATGTTTTCATTAAGTTATAACTTTATTAAACTAATAATAAATGCGATGTTTATTTACATTAAATGTTGCACAATTTCATGTGAAATATATTTTAATTAATATAGTTAACGTGCATTGACGACCTTGATAAAGTATTATAAATTGATAAATTTTAAAGCTAATTTTGTGTTTTTATCTCAAAGAGAATTCTGAGGATTCTAGATGTCGAAGGGAAAAAAACCTCAAGGGATAAATTTTGCTGCAAAATGTTCGCAATGAGCAATATTCATGGAACAAATTTTTCATTTATTAAGTTTGTAACTTGAAATTAGTTCAATGTAATCTTATACTAACAGAAGATTGCATTGAACTACTAAGTTATACTAAGTTAATTATATATTGAGTGTAGAGAGTTTAAATTATTTTCGCATTCAATTTATTTACTTTAATAGTTATTCCTTTAGTCTATGAAATTGAATTGAGTGTCCAATGTAGAAAAAATTTGTCAAAAATGTTATATAATTATACGAGCCGCACAGATAAGGAAAGTTTTTAAAAAAATACAAAACCATGATTAAATACATATATAAACAAACAACAACAAACACAAAAAAAACAATATACAAATAATTGTTCGTACATAAATGTAATGCAATACTTTCTAGTAGCGCTTTACATTCCACATACGGAATTTGTGCAACTTTTTCAAATGTAAAGCTTAAAATACTTTATTTATAATGTTATATCAAATCATAGTTTATATTTATATTTTGAATCAATTCAAAATTGTGTAATTAATAAGTTACCAATCACATTTTAATAGTAAGATAAAATATAAACTACTTCAAAATAAAAATTTGTAAAGGACAAGAAATCAAATTTATAAAAGTATTTCCTAATTAAATATTCTCTATAAATATCATTTTTATGTTTATTTACTTTATGGTTATTTTGGCTATCAATAAAAGCCGTCATAAATTAAATTAAACATACAAACTATAAAAGTATAATACACAAAAAGGTTTATATATGCATACTAGCCATTAGCAGCCAGCTTCTCTCTAATTGATTGATTGATTGATTCAATATTAACGTCGCACTGTTCAGCTACACGAGGGCTTTTGGCAACGGACCATTTAATTTTGAACCATGGTCAAGTGACGTGGACGACACCTGAGTTGGCACCCCCCTCTCCTACCATACGACACCAACGGGAGGGCATTTCAGCTCTCGACAGATTTAACGTGCATCGCTGCCCTACACGGCGGGTCTTTAGTGGTATTGGGCTCGAACTCGTGACAAGGCAAGCCACAGTCCGATACCTATACCACTCGCAGCTTCTCTCTGGGTACGACATGAAGTTTTGTGAATCTATACTGTTTGTTTTCTACAGTTATTGAAATATTATTCTAAACATTAAGCTATTTCACTGAAACATTTTCTCAAAGCTCTCACATCCTGATTTAAAAAGGACAGAAGTCTCTAAAATGTAAAAGTATAATTATCATTTACTTTCTAAAACACCCCACTAGAGTCAAGAATCTAATGTAAAAAAATAAGAATGTATACGATTTTATTTATCCAAAAAGAAATTAAAAACTTTTTCTCATTATTTACAGATTTAAGTAAAAAATGGGTAGTGCATTTATAATCTTATTGTATAAAAAATTATTAAGTATAAAAAAACCTTATTTGTGCTTCTTTACTTTTATATATATTTTAAATTACGAAATAACTATTAAAAGTATAACATCGACATGAAAAAGTGTTTATGAGTTGCTTATAGATAATGTATTATGTATCATAAATGTTTGTGAAGCGTACTGATCATAAAAATAAATCACAATGTTTATCTAAAATAAATATTTAAGAAGATGACACTCTGTTTATCAAATATTTTGTTAAAAAATATAAGTAAATTATTTCAGTTACTGATTCACAAGTATAAACTTGACAAACGGAATATACTTATATAAACTTACAGCCTATAAAAGTATATATTTGTATATTTATATATAAATATTATTTTCACAGAGCATTTAAAAATATCAACACATTTTAAATATGCATATTTTCCTAGAATTTTCCTGCACCAACGAATGGGAAGCTATAATTCTTACTTTGAAAAAAAAGTAAGACAAGAAAACATGTAAAAAATACATGTGTATAGTTTTTGTTACAAACTTTATTAAATACAAAATCTATAAGAACTTAATTAAAAAAACATAAGAAAGAGGTAGCACACTTTGTTTTAGACATAATAAGTTTTCTGGCAGTATAACTAATTGGTTATAAAAGTTTGATTAATTACAATATCTGGTTTAAACAAAAATAAATATCTTCTTAATTTGATAAGTATTGTATTTAATTTTAAATCCAGTAGCATTCAACAGCTTTCGATTATATAATGAAATGTTTAAATATTACTCATTAAAAATACACTATTTGTTAAAAATATATCGTGATATTTTGAATATAAATTTATACTATATTCAACCAAATAAAATATTTAATCATAGTTTTCAGAGGATGAAGTCTGCCACTATCGCTCAATACCAAGCTCATTTAAAAATTTGGGGCTGCGGTAGCCCAGTGGTTAGGGTATCGGATCATGGCAGGCATGTCATGAGTTCGATTCCTATACCACTAAAGACCCGCCGTGTAGGGCAGCGATGCACGTTAAATCTGTCGAGAGCTGAAACGTCCTCCCGTTGGTGTGGTGTGGTGTGGTAGTTAGGAGAGGGGGGTGCCAGCTCAGGTGTCGTCCACGTCACTTGACCATGGTTCAAAATTACGTGGTCCGTCGCCAAAAGCCCTCGTGTAGCTGAATAGTGCGACGTTAATATTCACTCACTCACTCATTTAAAAATTTATAACAGTTTTAATTGGGGAAATTGTTGATTATTAATTTCTTATTTTTCTTTCATTTTTTTTATCTCCTTTTTTATTGATTTACATAATTATTTGCATTAAGTCGAGGTTAATCCAAATTTTTTGTATTCTCAACTTTCTATTAGTGTTCTTAATTTAATACTTTTAGTGCTTAACTTAATTGACTTATAATTCATAATTTTTATAATAAAAATAAATTTATACAGTTTTCTTAGATACAATTTGGGACATTAATATTACAGTTTTGAATCTGTATTTTGATCTTCAACCTTGCAATAATTTACTGATCTAAGCCATTTTTATGCAACTTTGTGTAAGTTACTTTTTTTTATAATGTGAATATAGAATTTCTCTATCCCTTATTTTGCAAAGTACTTCACTCAGTAATATAAATAAAAAGTTTAGAAGGTTGGCTGGCCACAAAACTGCTGAAATCCACTTTTACATAAACTAAAATCTGTCCACAGTCAGTATTGTTTATAATACTGCAGCATCCGTATTTTGAAGTTTCCAATACCTACATGATATTTTTTTCTTTAATGTTCAAATTATTTTTGTTTCTCTAGTATATAAATATAATTCCCTCTAGTATCCTTTTAAATAACTTTTTTATTATTTGGCCCAGTCCTTCCGGACTAGCGAGTTAATTTTAATCGTAATCGAATAGTAACATTGCATCAGAAACTCGCTTCCACCAGTTTCTGACCAATCCGGGCGCTTCTGTTAGAAAGGAATCCCGCGACCATCACAGCCGGTATAAAAGGCAAGAGTTCTTTGTTCCTTTGTCTGCATCATATAGTAGTGTCCGCATTTTTTTTTTTGCTTTATATGTGTGTGTTCGTCCAAATGTTGTTAAATTTCATATGTGTGTACCATGAATAGAAAAAGAATAAAATTAATTCATATATATATAAAGGGAGAGAGAAAAAAATAACGTGTTGTACATAAAAACAACAGACCTCTTGACGTGAGAGCACTTTAAGAAAAGTTTAAAATAAGAGCAAGTTTTTCAGCCCAAATAAGGAATGAGCTCTCTTTTCTTAAGATTAGTAAAATGTAATACCAAAACTTCAAATCTACCCGAGCTGTATGTTAACAAGTAAAAAAGTACATCACTATAATTCTGTGTTTGAATTTTAAGGTAAACCCCCTCAAAGAGCTAAAAGTTTGATTTTGAACAATCCGTGTGGTAAAGCTTCCTTCAAACGCAAACTCTTCGAACACACGACCGTAAAAAGCTCGCAATATAAACGAGCCTCAAGGTCATTAAATGAGTCGAGAAATGCTCTGAAACATCCCTCGCAGCCGAAGGGAAAGTTGAAGTTGTTTCCCAAAGAGGACGCTTTTAAAACTTTGCGTGAAGAGGAATCTCTTTTCCTCGACTGAATTGGAAAGAATTATGAAGGAAAAAATGTCTTAGAGCCCCCAAAATGTTTTTTTTTTTCTTCTTTCAAACGTCTTATATTGAAAAATTCAAAATATTGCCTTTTGAATGGAGACTTGAAAAAGTTGTTTTATAAACTGCTGAGAAACAAAACTTTTCTTTCTTTCAGAGTTCACTTTAAAAATGCAAGATATTGAAAATGCGAGAGGCTCTTATTGAATAACAGAATGCACTCGCACCAGAAATTTCGTTGAAATACACCCATTTCTGTGAATTAAAGCATATGTTAAGATTTGATTTATTTTTACACATAATAATGATTCAAAACATTCGTGCAAAAAATTATATATCTGTAAAAAATGTATCTCTAAGTGATAAGTTCAGAATGAAAACCATAAGTAAATTTTTGGGGTGATCAAATAGTTACTATTAAAGCATTAAAACGTTAATAATTTGAAAAAAAAATTAACATCTTCCTTTAGAATATGATTTTTCCTAAGTATAAATACCCCATTTTTATTGAAATATGAAACAATAACATATTATTCAGTTTTAAAGTATGAGAAACTAGTTTATATATAACTTAACTCAGCGGCGCAACAGCCCATGAGGGCCAAGGTCTGTTGTACCCATATCAGTATAAGTGATCTTTGGCCCTCAGGTACATGAGCAGAAATTCATTCCACAAAGTTGAATGAGAATATTTTCCTTATTCTTTATATTCCCTTTGCTAACTTTTAAAACATTTAAACTTTTTTTAGTTTACCGTGTTCTTTTAATATAAGTTGAAGCAATTTATATAAATATTTATTTCACTTAACTCAGTGGCACAACAACCTATGAGGGCCAAGGCCTACTGTGCCCAACTCAGTATACTTAACCTTGGGCCCTAAGGTACATGGACAGATGTTCCGGTCAAATGGTCAATCTGAAGTGAAACCCGCAGTGTTAAGCTCCCAAGCAAGTTTGGTACTCATTTATCGACCTACTGGATGAAAGGCTGAGTCAACCATGCCCATCCCGTGGTTTGAGCCTCGGACCTGTGAGGTGGAAGCGCAACGCACTACTATTAAGCCACCATTCTTCAGTTTATACATACTTGTACATAATTTATGGAAATTATCATGATTCATTTGGAATTACTCTTAATAATAAATAAACTAATTTCTAATTTTTGTTGCAAACGAATACGGTTTAAGAAAACGAGATGTTTAATAACATTACATTCTTTTATAAAAACATGACAAAAACATCCGATCTAATATTATTTTATAGCCTGCAGGGAGGCGTGGTGGCTGGCCTTCTGCACCCAAGATTGCGGTTTCGACCCCAGCCCAAATCGGTGGATTTTCATGATAGAGAAAATTGGTAGGGGCCATGTCATATGATTATACGACGTGTAAAAGATCCCCAGGCTTGGGTGCTCTCGGCAAAATTAAATCCTAGTACATGTTCTCATCGTCAGAGCTCAGATCCCTCCATCTAGGGAGGAAACTGGGGGTAAGAACTGCCTGCGGTGAGTGGTATCACCTATATGGTTCCGCACTAAAAAGATATACCAGTTTTCGGGAATGTACTAGGTCTGCAATGGTAAAACACTAATCCGCAGCTCATTACAAATAAAAAAAAGTATTATTTTATCAGAAACATTTCTTTGCATTTTTGTGTCCGAGGTAGCCGATTGGTTATTGTAACATGTACGTGGCTGATGTTGCCAGGGGTTCAAAATTTAGTCCCACAGAATACTCGCTGTGTAGAAAAGCTAATGGGCGTATTGAATCTATCATGACTCTAAGTCTTCTTGTACGATCGGTATGGAAGTTAGGAGCAAAGAACCGTTCGGGTGTCTTCCTCATCTCAAGTCCATGTTTCGAAATTGAGACGTCTGTCAAAAATAGCCTTCATGTTGATACGTAGTAGGTTTCAAATTATAAATAATTGTACACTATATTTAATAGTTCTACAATAATGTTTTAGAATCTGAATGAAGCTAAAAGAATGTTATTTAATATCGTTACATTAATAAAATAATTACTATTTGATCATAATTAAATCACACTGCCTTTTGCATAGAAATATATTTAAAATGTAGGCGAAAAAGAAGACAGATTTGATAAAATTCAGAGCCTGTAGGTAGAGAATAAAATTTGTAGTTAAAAAATGAGATATTCAAGCTACCCTCCTACATCCTCCCTCCTTCAAATTTCAGATCAATATTAAAAAAAAATAATAGAGTTGTGTAATATGTATCACAAAGGTATGATTTAAAGTACTTTTATTAATCCGTGATATATTTTAATTACAAAAATTAATTATTACCCCTTTTTCTGAAATAAATTCTATTCCCTTTCTTGTAAGAATGATTAAGAGCAACACATTACATAAAATCATGCCAATTTGAGCCAATATATGAAAATATCCTGATCAATAATTTTGTTGCTGTGAATCATAAGTAGTGAAACCGTAATTTTATATTGTTTACATTAGTACTAGCTTAAATCAACAAAATGAGATATTAGGGGTGCACCCCTTAATTTCGAACCACATCATATTTTCAAAATGAAGATAACACGAAGACCTAATCCAGCGTTTCTCAAACTATGGGGCGCGAACCCCTGGGGGGCGGGAGCATATCGAAAATAAAATATTTAAAAAATAATTAATTTACTAGAATTAATTGAAACAAAATACTTTCACACAGACATAATAAAAAATGCACTTTTAGTCTGATGTAATTTATATATATATATCATCTGGCGATATTACGTCATCAAAAATAAAAACTTCTTCAATACCTAATTAGCTATCTTTGAACCTATAACCAAATAAAAAAACTTTTATGATTTATTTGATTTGTTGTAATCCCATGATGAGATTTTTACGCTTTCTTTTTAAACCTAAAATACTATTCTTTCAGAAGAAAAACAAAACTCAGACCCAGAATCGAAAAAATTAAGGATGATAAAAAATACATCACTGTTATTAGTTTTAAAATACTGTACATTGTATTTGTAGGCAGCAGAATAAATTTGCTCAACATCTGTTTAACCTTCTAAGTTATTAGTACAGTTAGTTATAACCCCTCTCTTATGTGTTTGTTTCTCATTTAGGGAAGTTGTAAATAGTGTATTTCTCTGTGGGGAGGGGAGATAATGTAAAAGTGCTTTATAATATTTGGAAAACCACAGAGAGCACTTTGAAGGATTCCTTGGCCAAGATTTATTTTTATTACTCTCAAATATATAAAGCATAATGAAAAACGTTGTACACATATCTTTTAGCAGTAACATCCATATTATTATATTTAATCGACTTTTAACCCGGAAGTGGTTCGCGCGGGGCACAAAGATCACGAAATCCTTAATTCTGGCAAAACTGTTTATTTGTTACAAAAGAAAAATTGAAAAGTCCTTGAAACTAGGTAATTATACTTTCTCTTAATTAAACTATTCACTGGAATCACGATTTGTATCATGTACAATGAAAATTATTATATAAAAAAAAAAGGATTGGGGTGACTCAATCACCCCGTGAGACCATTAACGTTAGCATCAGTTGTGTACCTGTTACCGGGATAAAACATTTTGAAGTCTTCTCGCGATAAAATATTAAAAATAACACAATTATTCTTCTTCAGAATTCTGCATTATTTTTCATTATATAACATTGATTTTAAATGCTTATTCTGTGAGGCTTCAAATAACAGTTCACTTAAAACTAATTTATATTATGAGCATTCATTTTTAAAAATATCATTTTACATTTTCATATACATTGTTGAGCATTTGGGTTTATTCTCCTGTCAATTCAGGTATTATACCAGAAATGCTTTAGTTCTTTTAAAAAAAATGAACTCGTGCAAAGAGCGGGTACTTCAGACAGTACATTTTTTATGTATGTGCTGCACAAGGTATTTTATAACTAATTTATTAATACTAAATTAAAAGAAAGTTTAATAAGTATTAGAGACTTCCATGGGCTTGTCTTGCAGAGGAAACTTTTTCAAAGGAAGGTTTACGATTAGAAATTGACACTTTGTGTACTTTTTCTATATATGACTGAGTTCTATATTTTGTCTTCAAAGCAGCAACCACATTTTGCAATCTGTTCCAATTTAAAAGTTCGAGAATGAAAAAAAAATAAAATATATATTACATTACTAACATATATAAAATTTAATATATTTATTTTATTAATTCGTATGGTTTATAATTAAGATCATGTTGTAGCTTTAGCGTCAAAGTGCATTATTATGACATGCAATGTATATTATTGTATAAGGGGGGCGCGATAAAAATTATATATATATATATATATATATATGATTGAAAAATGAGTCACCACACACAGTATTGAAAATTTGAGAATTACTGACCTAATCAGTACCTATACATTTTTTAGTTTCCTTAACACTGAATAGACTGGCTGATTAGTATTACTTATCATCCCACTATAAAATTTTACGAGGGCTATTGGTTACGGATCATTTAATTTTGAGAAGAGCACCTGTGTATGCACCTCTTCTCTAAACTAAGACACCATGGAAAAAAGAGAAATTTGAGACTCGACAGATTTCATGTGAATTGGCCCCTCTACATTGCGGGCCTTCAGTGGCACTGTTCGAACTTATAACACCCTGGCTACGATTTTATTACCATTACCATTACGCTACCACGACGAAATCATTCGAAAGAAGTTGGAGTGTTACGGAAGTTTGACAAGTGGAAAGGTATCTCTTGTCACTTGAACGAGGTTCCAAATTACAAAGTATGACACCAGTAGCCCTAGTGCAGCTTCAAAGTGCGACTTTAAAAAATACCAATTCAAAACACAGAAGAAAACGCTCCAAGACCTAACTAACCAGCAAAAGTCTTCACTGTTAACACCATCACATGTGCCTTTGTTGAAATTAATGAGCCTTTAGTATTTCTTTGGACTGCTTTTTCTAGCATTTGTATGGACCGCGGTAGCCGAGTGGTCTAGGTATGGGAGCATGGCTGGCTTTGTCACGAATTCGAGCCCAGTACCACTAAAGACCAGCCGTGTAGGGCAGCGATGCACGTTAAATCTGATGAGAGCTCAAACGCTCTCCCGTTGGTGTGGCGTGGTAGTTAGAAGAGGGGGGCAGCTCAGGTGTCGTCCACGTCACTTGACCATGGTTGAAAATTACGTGGTCCGTCGCCAAAAGCCCTTGTGTGACGTCTATATTCACTCACTCTTCCTATCATTTGTGAGTTCATTATTTATTAACAAAACAAAAATATGATCAACTTGGAGTTTCAACGAATACCTTACGTAAAGGAAATGAATAAAAATCTTAAGTAATACACCATATGAACAAATAGTGATAAATAATACTTTTTAGGCATTTAGAACACTTTTTCAAACTTTTCTCGAATAATAATATCTTAATCATACATTGATTGGGCAATATTATCAAAGATTTATTTTATAAATAGCTCTACATTCTGATCTTTCCCCAAAATTTATGTGGCTGTAACTACAGAGTGGTCATGGTGCCGAACTCGTGTCCATACTGATATTGTTAAGTCTAGGTTACGAGTCCTGATACCAATAGGATTCATCGTGTAGAAGGGCTTATACATGTTGAATCTTTCGTCACTCAAAGTTTTTACTTTGCGCAGTGTCGATGTTAGAAGTATAGGGTGTAACAGCTCAGGTGTAGTCAGCGTTAAGTGACTGAGGTTCAAAATTACTATTCCGTCGTGACTAGTACTCGTGTTGTTTTAAAGTACAGTGGAGATAAAACAATTATTCAATCTCAAAAAAGCTGGTTTCATTTCATTTTTAACAGATAATACTATTTTATTGTGACACTGATTGGTTTTATTTTATGAAACGCACTGTGCCGCAATCCGAAAATCATTGGAGACAGACTTCATAGATTTATCCAATATTCAATTGACAAGAACGACATATTAGCCAGCACCACTTCTTCAAACTTCTGTACTACACCAATAGGGAGATTTTTAGCCTCGAAATATTTAATGTGCATCAACCCCTCTACACGATAGACTTTGCTTGTAGTGAGTGAGTGAGTTTATATTGCCGTGGCACTATTCAGCTACTCGAGGGCTTTTGGTGACGGAGCTCATAATTTTGAACCTTGGTCAAGTGATGAGGACGAAACTTGAGCTGGCACCCCTCTCCTAACTTCCACACCGTACGAAAGAGAGGCCGATTGAGCTTTGATAGATTTAACGTTCATCGCCCCCTTACACAGTGGGTCTTAAGTGGTACTAGGTTTGAACTTATGATCCGTTTCCATTACCTTGACCTCTAAGCCACTGCGGTAACGGGTGTAGGGAGCGATACTAGAACTCGAGGCATATCGGGCATAAGCTCGTGACCATGATCATTTATCCGTACGGCTTGAAAAAAATAAGGAGGAACAAACGAAACATTTGCATTCAATATCGTTTCTGTCTCCTTTGGTCCTAAAATGACATGAATTCATTAAAGCTTATCTCAGTGGCACAACAACCCCATTGGCAGACCAATGCCTACTGTGCCACATTCAGTTTAAGTGACCTTGGGCCCTGAGGTATTTGAGCAGACTTTGAAATCAGGTGGTCAGTCTGACGTGAAACCCCCAGTGTCAAGTTCCCAAGCAGGCTTGATACTCATTTATCGAACCACTGAAGAATGAAAGGCTGAGTCAGCCTTACCCAGTCCGGGTTTTGAACCTCGGACCTATGGTGTAGAAGCGCGATGCACTTAACCACTCAGCCACTGGGCTTCCTAAATTCTTTAAAGGAGAATATCACCAGTCGTGAAATCAGCACTTTGACTGCTCGACTACCGAGATTATCCAAATAAAAATAAAGAACTTGAGATAAATTATGTAAATTTTTCGTTAAGATGCTTTTTACAGAAAGTTCTTGCGCAGGGTTAAATATCTGAAAAATAGTAACGTATGCTAGATCAGAGTTAAATCACTTTTCCTAATTTTTGACTGAAATGTGTGATCAATAGTGATTGAGAAAAAAAAAAATTACAGTTTGGATTAATTTGTGTGTTTGGTAAGTAATTTTTGTGTATAAAATATGGCTACATATAGAGAAAGTACTGCATAAGTATTAAAACAATCCTGAAGTGTTTATTGCGAGATTAATATTTAAAAATGTATTAATTATGTCTAACTTAATTTAATATTAATTTATTTTAAACTTTGCCTCTTTCCTTTGCGATATTAACTTGATGTGTTACTTCTATTTCTCATATCTTAAAAAAAAAACTACTCGTTCTTCAATTAAAATTTGAATTACACTTTTTTTAAAAACAAACACTTTAATCCTCTTGTTATTCTATGAATGTTTTCCATGTAACTTTTAACTATCCCTAGTATGACTGTCACTCAATAAGAATCTTAAAATGAAGTACTCTAAACTCTCGTAGCTTTTTCGCAGTAAATCGAATGAATAGTTAATTAACGAGAGGTGACAAGCTATAATGAGTAAATTCAAATAAAATTGACGATTTACCCAAAATTAACTAAACTTGTTGATGAGATTTATATTAAAGGGGAAACTAATTCTAAATTTATTGTAGTATTTGGAGTTGTACAGAATACAAATGTTTACATTCTGAAGGCTTAACACAAATAACGTAAAAATCCATATAAATAATGAAGCGAGATAAATTTTTCCACGAGTTTTTAAAAACTTGCCTATTGAGCTGTTTGATAAATTAACTTTGAATAAATCGTACTACAGATTTCTGTTTGGAATCTGTATATTCTGGAATTTCCCTATTTCAAGCACAAAGTATTTAAAAATACAAGATTTTTTATCTCCCCAAATCTAATTTTTTTCTTAAGCTAGAATATTATTTAAGTAACAAATTTAAGCTGCAACGTATTAAAAACGTGTCTGTAACTACAAAATTTTGGATTAATTAAAGATTGATTTAAAATTGGATGCAGTCGAATGTGTAATATCGGGTAAGAATTTTTTCTCTAACGATGTAACCGAAGTTGAAAACCAAACTAAGTTTAAAATTCGTCTTTTTACACTGTATTCTTACAGTCACTCAAAAAGGTATTGAGACACATTTGGCATGCATAGCTGAAAAAGACATTTATCAAAAAAACATTTATTGCATTAAAACAAACCAAATTCGGAAATATTTTGACATTTGGTGTAGAGTATATAAAGAGAATTTTATTATTGTAGAATTATAATTTGATGTAGCTGTTCAAATATAATTCAAAGGCACAATGGAGTCGAAAGTATTGGGACCATTTTGAAATGTGAAATTAACGAGTATACAGTACATCAATAGAATTTAGTTTCGTAACACTTTTTTAGACTAAAAGTTTAAACATAAATGTTTCAACAGATTAGAGTGTTTCTCGCCATTTGTTCTATAAATAAAGATGTATCGGTTGGTGTGCGAAATTTCGTAATAAGTCATTAGAAAGAGGGAAAATCTCTTCTCTGTACAAGGGAAAAATTGAGCAAGTCTACTCTTTTTATCATTGACAGGTTCAAGAAATGAAAGTGCTGAAAACGAGCAAAAATCGGGGCGTCTAAGGATATTTAATAAACGTGAAGTGGATTGTGAGAGAAAAGTACACCTTAATCCAAGAACTAGTGCAGTAAAAATAACTTTGCAATGTAAAAGTAGGTTAGGAAGGCTTGGTAAAACCTGAAACTGTCGGAAATCTTAAACGATTGTCATGGAAGAGTACCTACATCATCAAAGCAAATGGACAAGTTAAGGGTATTTGATAAAATGTATGCAAGACAGCCAACATAGGGGTATTGGAAAATTTAATTTTTGTTGATTAAAGCAAATGTAACATTTTCGAATCGGATGGCAAGCAAAAAGTTTGACGGAAATCATATACAGCAATGCATGTCAAAAATTTACGGCCTACCATATAATATGGAAGGGGTAAGCAAATTGTCTGGGGCTATATGGCAAGCTCTGGTGTCGGAAACTTAAATTTCATTGATGGTATAATGAATAAATACGTCTATCTTGACATTCTCGAGCGAAATTAAAAGCAAAGTGTGAGCAAGCTAGAAATCTCGGTACATTTTAAATTGTAACAATATAATGACCAGAAACATACTGCAGATATTTGCATTTTATGAATCCTCTACCAATGTCCTAGTGTTAAGAGTCCTTCCCAAAGTCTACACCATAATCCCATTGAACATGCGTGGGATTATTTTCAGCAAAAACTATATGAGCAGCAAATTTTTAACGAGCAGGATTTAAGAAAATATTTGATCAAAAAGTGGACCAAAATTGATCCAATCCATGCTAAAAGATACTTTGAGAGGTCGTATAAAATGCAAGGGCGATCCAGCAAGATATTAATTTCTAAATTTGAATTGTTTTTCTTAATTGGAAAACGTCCCAATACTTTAAGCATGTTTTCTTAACTCTATTTCTTTCAATTTTAATCTTAGTTTTATTAATGTAAAAGGGTTTTCTTCAAATTATTTATATTTACTAAAATAGCATTTACTACTTGTTTTGTTTCATTTGTATGTTTAAGTAAAATATTACTATAAAAGCTATGAACTGGTTGCGTATCACAATACTTTTTAAGTGACTGTATATATTCCACTACAACTGCTCCAAATGCTGCAATGTGAAAACGTAAGTTCAGAATCTCGCGCGTGCGATTAATTTGTTCAATGACCATAAATCCGGCTCTTTATTTTCAGATTTTTCACAATGTATATTACTTCAATTTTAAGTGTCTTTTCACTCTTCTTGCTTGCAAATGCGAACAATAATCGGAATGTTCCACAAGCTACGGGTGCAGACAAATTGACTTCTTTAAGAAATGATATGAGGACTCTTCTTGCTCAAAACTCTCGAGGAGGAAGCAACTTCTTGCCACTCGAAGCGCAACAATACAAATGTCAAGTTTTGAACGCTCTGTAAGTAATCTTTAGCATTGGCGATTTCCTCTGGTTGAATTCAAAATGCATCCTTCTAATAGTTTACAATTTCAGATATAGAACTGCTAGACAGAAGTATCCGAACTTGCCTAATGGAGTTCTGTCACTTGAAATGAAAAATATGTTGGACAACTGTGCCACGCGAGACTTCAGAATATCAGACTTTTTCAGTCAACCTTTTATATTTCCTGGTAAGATTATTTACTCGTTTTACTAACTTTGGTTGCTTGGACTAGGATAAATTTCTCTAATCCAGAGGAATACTGACGCGTGAAATCGAATGAATTATAAAACCTTAAAGTTGGACAAGCATTATCTCTACTCGGAGCTTAACTATTAAAAGTTCAGTAACTTGAAAGTAGATTTCTTCAGATTTAGAAATACTATAACGTGTTGATCTCTACTGAAGACTAATAGTATATGTGGAAGGTTATGTTAACCAAATTATAAAACTCGGAACACTTGGAACGGATCGCTTCCAATTTGTCCATCGCTGTATTAGATCGATAAGTTTATATTTGAGAACTTTTAAAAAAATATTACACTGAAATCTAAGTTGACATCTTACTGATTTTTATTTCAATGCATTTACCAAACCTAGTATAGTTAAAATAGCTTAATTGTGCACATTTATGAATTCGAGGTTTGTGAAATTCGGCCTTGCCTTTGTAAAGAATCTGTATGAGGTAATTGTCACTTCATTACGAACTACTTCTAACAAATTCAGATCAGGCTGATTATTGCTAATTTTCCTGAGTAAATTCAATGATTTATTTTGCTGTCTGTTACATCAGCTTATGATACCTCTAGTTGCTTTTATTGATCATATATTTTACTGTATTCTTAATAAAAATCGTAATCTGCATTAGCAAAGATGCCACGAACTTAATGATCCCATCATTTAATTATAATCATGAGTTCGAGATGATCACTTAGACCAGAGTAGAGGTAGATAAAAATCGAATTAATAGTGGCTTCATGTTCCCGATTTAGCATGGTATTTTTCAATAGGTGTACCTTGGGTGAAATCCTCGTCAAATCGTGGCTCCAAATTCCGATATCCGCCATCAACATCACTTGCCACTCCATGGTACAACTTAAATGAATAAATTGTAAGTTAGTGGTTGACCTGTTCAATTTTGCACTCTCTACAGATGCTATTCTTGATTCTCAACATGCCTTATTTGGAGGAAGAAAAATGTAACTTAAATGGTTAGGATATTAGAGTGTGTGCCAAGATTACTGTACTTGAAGTTCAATTGGTTTGTAACGTAATATGTTGCAATTTTTATCTGACATGGTAAATTCAAGGGTGAATTGAGAATAGTCTGAGAAATTGCCCCTTTAAATTACATGGATTTCTTGCTATGATGCAATTCTCGGCTAACGCTACTCCTATTGGTGGAAGTGAAATTATTAAAACGTGACAAAATGTGAACTTGTGATTTAATTTCATGTAGCGTATATAAACTACTTTAAATTAGTCTCGAAAGCAAACGAAAGTAATTCCTCTAATTCTATTAATACTCTCACTATCTTTAATATTAAAAACTAGTCTTGGTCTAGAATAAAAAAATGTGCTCTAAGTAAAATCTACAAATATAATGCTTCACGATAAGCATTCCAAATTTTATTTGATTCTGGTTAAATTGTTTTGAAGATATTGAATTTCTGGCCGTTCTAAAAAATCTAATATTTTAGGTACAAATTATTGCGGTCAAGGGAATATTGCTGAAAATTATCATGATTTAGGAGTCTTCAACGAAACAGACGCCTGTTGTCGAGAGCATGATTATTGCGATGATATTATTCGACCAGGAAGAACGAAGCATAACCTTATCAATCCATTTGGTACCACGAGGTACGTGACCTAGTAACTAAATTTCTAGACTACAAATATATATATATAAACTTAAATCGAACAACTTAAACGGTTGTAAAATTTAATCTACACGATAATTTATACTTCTGGTACATTGTTCACTTTTACGAGACTAAAATTTAACACAAGGAATTGATATAAGTTTGATTTTGGGTTAATAAGGTCCCATGTATAGCTAATAAAAATCTAATAGAGTTTTGGTTAATGCTAAACTAAAAGCTTAAGTGTCTCCCTTAGAAAAAGCAGTTGGATTTTTATCTTGTCTATCCTAACTTAACCATGGATTGTTAATTGGCGTGATTATATAAAGTCCACTTCCTCGGTTGCTATCTTATAAAAAAAAGTGTACATAATATCCATTCCAATACTTCGGCCACTCAAGCAACCCTTTCGCAAATTTAGTCTACGAATAAGCAATGGAATTGTCTCTGAAAATGGGTATAAATCCCTATAATCTCGGCAAATTGTGTTTAAAAAAAATTACGCTTTTGTAAAGTTTTTGCTTCTGTAAATGTCCAATAAAGTAACAAGATAAGGTTAAAAGATCACTACAGCATAGAATATAGCCATACAGAGAATCATGGTGTTAAAGTCTCTAAATAACTGAAAGTTGAGTGATAATGCATGAAGCGAAAATCTCAGATTGCATTTAATATACTTTAGTTTTCTCCAACATATGTTGAATTTCATGGCTTTCCATGCACACGCAAAAGAAAATATCCATGCAAATTTTAGGGTTGCAATTTTATTTGGGGAAGGGCTGTAATTTGATTCTAAATATTAGTTATTTGACGCTTGGAGGATTATTGCATACTTGATTCTATATTGAACTAAACATTTTAAATTTCTAGGTTGCATTGCAAATGTGACCAAGCACTTAGAGATTGCTTTAGGAAAGCAAACAGCGTGGTTTCCAATACAGTTGGCTACATATTCTTTTCAGTTCTACAAACGCAGTGTTTCGACTTTGATTACCCAGCATCAGGTTGTTTGCTTTGGAGACGGTAAGCAATAATATTGGCTAGACTTGTTTCATTCATACGGAAAATCATAAGTGTACTTTATAGACTTAAGATTATGGTAACTGTTTATTTCTTTTAGATTTAATAAATGACGGTAAGAATTCGGGACGATAGCTATTTAGATTTAAATGGCTAATACTTTTGGTGATGTCTCTCGTAATCCAGTTCAATGCCAGTTTAACTATTGGAAATAATGGTTGATGTGCAATATAACACTAATCGGTACCTAATTCTTCAAATGACTTAATTTCATTTGAATATCTAATTTCAAAATCTGCATTAATTTTGAATTTTGCAAGCAATGCTTATTCCAGGCAATGTGAATAAAGTGCTTTAAGCATGCATAAAAATTGATTTTAGTTGTAATGATCCCGTATTAGAAAATTCTTTACTGTTTCGCGAACATGTAACTTTTTGAGAAACTTAAAAAGCCGCGCATAAACTCCCTTAATTTCCAGCAAATTAAATGAGTTGAAGATTCGGAAGAACCAAGTGCTCCCACCCCACCAAACTGTTGTATGCTTTAAGGTATTAAAATACCTTCGGCATAGGTTCTTAATGCATTTTAACTACGAAGGTTCTCGTGAAAATCGCAAAGGCATTCTTAAAAATGCATCTAATATTTAGTGTAAAATTACCTTGCACACTACAAAATCTTTGCAGTACTTTATGACTTTCTTGTTAAATGCACCTAATGTATCAGCAATATAATTTATTTGTATAGTTAATACCTTGAAAGTCTTTGAATATTACACAACTAATGATTTAAAGATCCAAATATTTTAATGTTAACTTAAATTGCCTCAAATTAGTGTTTCGTAAAATCTCTATTCTCTTTCAAAAAGTGTCTTGCAAGAATATCTTGGCTCAAGCCTCTGAAACTTATGCTTCCTGGAGCCATTGCAAGTACTCGTAGATATCTTTTAACTGCGTAACTTTGAAAGTGGATTTCATGAGACACAGAACTTGTTTGAAATGGTTCTGTACCCAGTTAAGAAATATTCAAAACTTTGCTTTGAATACCGATAATCTCTTACCCTAACAAATAACTAGTTTACAGTAGACTATATAATTGCCTTTCCAAACTCTGTCCTTGATGCCTACTTTATAAGAAGTATAAAGTTCAGTCTCTTAAGATTGAGTTGTAGATATTCTATAGGTCTTCCAATGATTTTTCTAAATTCAATTTCAGGGGATCAGTGAGGATGTATTGCGTTAAATATAAACTAGATGAAGATCAACCCAAGAAGTGGCAATGGTTTGACCAAGAACCATATCTATGATTAAGACGAGTCGATGCATTTTAATCGGTTTTATATGTATGACAAAGAAAAACTGAACTGTTAATGTCTATTAATGTATATAATTCAAAGTTTATATTTAAATAAATGTCCGTCTTATTCTTCAATGATTTGTCTTTATATGCTCCTGAAAGTCTGACAGAACTGTTTGAAATATGCATATTTAATGCATTAAACTTTCCCATGTGCCGATCAAACTAATTTTATTCCACAACTTCACAAAACTTGTAAAAAAAATTTTTCGGTGTGTAATATAAAGGGCTAGTTACTCGTATGTTCAAACATGACTTCATCTTTATTACGCATTATAAGTGTTCCCATTAAGTTTTCTTTTGATGCTTTATGTACCGTATTATGATTTATTTCATTCTGTTTCATGCAATATTTTTGAACCACTACATTGAAAGTTAAGGGATATACATAAACAAATATACAACTCTGTGAAACTTATTCCGTTATAGCTAACTAATTAGATATCAAGCTGTAAAATTATATGCACGATTCACTTAAAATAGTCGAATCGTTTTCTAAGGTCTTGATTAACATGCAAAAAGATTCATGCTTTTTGACATTAACTATATATATACTTCAGAACAAAAATGCCGTTTTCAGCGGATTGGGGAGATCGTCATGAGCAGTAAACGCAATTTTTACTATAAAACTATCAGTCTTCCCCGCTAAAATACTCGTCCTAGAATTCCAGTTGCTATATATCTGAAAAGAGATTTAAAAGAATATTCCTACTGAATATCGTCAGATTATTCGTAAAATGGTTATTCTATGTAATTTTAAAGTGAGTGGTACTTATAAAAGTACCGTCGGTAGATAAAGGGTTGATCGGGAGAAAAACAAATGTATCGACTGTTTAGTTAATCTTCAGACATTGTCTGTGCTGCTTGAAGATTCATGACTTCTTCTCATAACATTGTGAATTTTGTTTAATTAAAGTTGTAGTTTAGATTCAATGCCTATACAGTGCAATCAAGTTCCCCTTGTTGATTAAACGGTATTAAATCCCCTAAAGTTGGAACAGAAGTAATTAGGATTTTAGTCTCTTATGACTATGCTTCACACACACACAAACCTTCAATGTTTGCAACCCGATTTTCAATCGTGCTCTTTATCACGTCCCTTCATCAATAATATATCGAACTCAAAAAGTAATGCACTGTGACGCTGAAGCTACAATACGAATTTAATTATAAGTCTTAAATATTACGATTTATTAAAAATTGCGACAAGCCCATGGAGTCGATGGCAGTTATTAAACTTATTCATGGTATTATTTAAATGGCAAACTAGTTGCGCGATATTGATAAAATTATAAGTATAGTATATATCACACACAGTGCAAATAAGTATTTATATTTTGTCGGAATGGATTTCGTTTTGCTTCACTTCAATAAATTAATATCTTAATGTTTTGTTTTAGACTATTTAGTAAGCTCACGCCCCTTCCTTTAGAAACTCTCATTTAAGAAGTAATCGGGTTTTCATCCGTTTACTGCGATATTGTAAATCTAAATTGGTCGTTAACCGTTTGATAAAACTCTCGATCAAAGTGTAGAATTTCTGGCGTCAAGTATTGATGCTTTGAAATTCCTCACCTTGATATGCATTATAATATGGCAGAGTTCCGTTTTCAGAGTAAGTTTTTTTTCCTAACAATGAGCAGGAGTGGTATCGGATTTATGGATCCACCTCGGAAAATTTAAAATATAATAGTGGTATGGTATATTACAAATGTGGAACATCGTGTCTGAATCTTGACGTTATAGGAACTTGGAAAGGTTTAATTATAATATATTGGTGAGAAAATTAAGGTGAAGAATTGACGCGTATGAACAAATCCTTTTTAATGCCATTACATCAATATGTTTCACTCTATCAAATAAGGGTAATAAACCTATAAGCGAGATGAGAAGGGTTTGTAAAGCGTGAGTCTCGTACATTGAATAATAACGTTAGTGCAGAATCTTAACCCCTACTAACTTGAACACTACAGATTGACTATTCTAAACCTTTTATGCCAAATAGTTTTGACCACTGTAAAAGTCTTTAACCTTTTATCTGTCATACACGATATAATCTCGGGCACAGCACTGGTGTTTTAAAATGTCGCGCCCGAGTACTACTCGGGGTAATTTTTTTGAGTGCTTCGTATTGTTTTACCCGAATACATATTGGGAGACTTTTATTTCGGCTTCATCTCTTTGTCAAAACCAACTGATTCTCGGGAAAAGTCAATGTGCACTCAATTCAATAGATGGCAGCACTTTACTAAAGCCTTCAAAGGTTAGAGGTTAGAAGTTCTTTGTTTCAAAACAATTTGACAATTTGTGCACCCAAATCATCAATAACTTGATTTTAAAAATCATTTCAGTTTTCTTTTCTTGGTAATAACTTATCTCAATTCTCTTGGAACGAAAATCGTGCAAAATGATAAACTCTAGTGCATAAAATCGAGCTGTGCCTAAAGTTTCTATATAATACGGTGTAGAGCTTTGAGTAGGGTACTAATAGGGGTAAGGTTTTCTCAACCATCATCAACCCACTTTCTGATACTGCAGTAAACTACAACTGCTATCTTGTAAAATAATTTCTTTATTTTAAATACGTGCTGAAGTTCAAATACTGCATTTAAAAACTTCTCAAGGAAAACCAGAGAATGCTTTTCAAACTTTGAATCGCGGAAGAGAGTATAAATATTGATTCAAAAGCCTACCACTAAATTCAACACAAAATATTATTGGATTAATTCTTGGATTAAATTTTATCTAGATTACTTGTACAACATAAAGTTCAAATTTTAATTATGTTTAGATCTATACGCACATCCTTCCTGATTTTTTAACTATAGCTGCCCATTTTTTACAAATATTCAATTTATGTAATAAGTCTTGCTCCAAAATGCACTACGAAAATTACTCGGGAACATTTCATTTTGGCAGTCTTTCGTATTAGTACTTCGCATTATATTAAAAAAAATCCGAAGAAAATAAATGATTCGTTTGTTTCTACACAGTCGAGTGGGGTACAATGTGATTCAACAGTTATTAGAGCTGCCAATTTAAACTACGCCTCAATATTTTGATAACTTTTAATAAAAAGTAACAATATATTACTTTAACCGTTTGAGTCCCAGTAGGTGTTGAAAAGACACTGTTGAAGTATTCCAAACAGCACAACTGTACTTTCCAGGAATGAGTACGAAAATATCCAAGCAGCGCGATAGCGCATATTTTATTTTATATCTATAAATTCCAAGCGGCGCGATAGCGCTTTGTTCATTTTACACCTATGAATCCCAATCGGAGCTGTAGTATTTTACCTATTGTAAAATGTACCATTTACATTACAAAGAGCTGTGTAATGTGCTTTCTTCAGTAAATCTGAGCATGCGACTTCAACAGTCGGTAACGCACAGTCAGTTGTTCATCATGTTTTAAATACACGGGGTTTTCTGGATATAAAATCTCAACAAAGACACAAAAACCCAAACAGTTAACTTAAATATTTAAACCTAAATTATTTTATTTGTGTCCCACTGTGTATGGCCACAGCAGCCAATGGGTAATTATTAAACTTGTTATTAACTTAGTATTGAGAGATTATATATAGTTATCTCAAATACATTGGGCAGTACTGATACATTTATATAAGTATATTATATCACTGTAAATGTGTATTTTATTTTTTATGTCAGAATGTATTTTGTTTTGCTTCCTTTCAATAAATTTGCAATTTTTAAAATCTTATTTTTGACTTACTCGTGACCCTCTTGTTGGATTACCACGTCCCCCAAGGCGGGGCGCGCTCCTCAGTTTGAGAAACGCTGATTTATAAATTTGTGAAATAATGTCACTGAAATTACGTAAAGTGTAGGTTTCATTACCTGAAACATCAGGAGTGTTTAGCTCGCGACCCACAAGGAACATTTGTGCGGCCCGTCCAATATATCGGCATACAATTATAAATAAAATTTTAAATTCTCCCTAAATATAAAAAAATAGAGTAGCAAACAAGAGATGCCAAGTGCCAGGACGTAAATATTAACTTTTTCTTGTTCTTTCATATACATTAAGTAATGTATTCGAAATAAACCTACGTCTCTATGAATATTGATTTTTGACCCAACTTAAGTTAAATCCTGTTTGTTTTGCCCAAGTTAGCTTTTGAGTTTGACATCCTTCCCTAAAATAAATTATAGACTTGATTACTTTTAAATGAATTGAATTTTTTGCCTTCTTGTATAACTTTATTTAGATTGTGTTATTATTAGGTTAGGGAAAAAGAGAAATCCATTATTTTTTCAGTAGATGGCTGTAGTGTCGATATCTCGTGAAGTATCGATCAAACAATTTCAAATTTATGCTCGTTGTCAAGATGACATTTCACACTAAAAATATTATTTTGCTTTTGTTTTTGTTAAATATTTTGCTGTTTTTGTTTGGTCCATTCAGTTGTAACAGGGTGTTAAAATTGGAAGACAACAAAGAGAAAATTCGGTTCTTTTTACAGTTTTTCTTTGATAAAGGTGAAAATGCAAGACAGGTGGCTGAAATTCTGAATGGTGTTTATGGTGCCGATACTGTATCAGCTACTTACGTGCACTTTTGGTTTCATAGATTCCGTTCAGGCATTTTTGATGTTAAAGTTGGCCCGCGCCCGTCATCAAAAATGTCGATAAAATCACAGAAATAATCGAAGTTGACCAGCCTGTCAGTAGTTGTAGCATCACCCAGGAGCTAAAGATTGACCATAAAACAGTTTTAAGCCATTTGCGCAAAGTTGGATTCAAAAAGAATCTCTGTTTGGGTGCCACAACAATTAAAACCAATAAACATGATGGATCGAATTTCCATCTGCGAAGCTTTGGCCAAACGGAATGAAATCGACCTACTTAAGCGGATGGTGACGGGGGATGAGAAATGGGTTACATACTACAATAATGTGCAAAAACGATCATGGTCAAAGTGGTGTGAAGTAGCTTAAACGGTGGCCAAACCAAGACTAACGGCCAGTCAAGTTCTATTGCATATTTAGTGGGACTGGAAAGGAATCTATTATTAGAAGTTGCTTCCGCATGGCCAAACACTAAATTAAGATCTCTACTGTCAAGAACTGGACCGTTTGAAGCTAGCGATTGACCAGCATTGGTCAACAGAAGAGATGTGTTCCATCAGGACAACGCCAGGACACGCACTTCTGTAGTGACTCGCCAGTACCTCTGGGAGCTTGGTTGGGAAGTTTTAATGAGTCCACCATATAGTCCGGACCTGGCACCAAGCAATTTCCACCTTTTTCTGGCATTGCAAAACTTCCTGAGTGGTAAGAAATCGGGATCAAAAGAAGATTGTGAAAATTGATTACTAGAAGTTTTCGCCAATAAGCGCCAAGACTTCTATGAGTGAGGTTTTATGAAGCTACCTTTAAAATAGCAACAGATTATACAGAAAAACGGTGCATATTTGACCCAAATCGGACAATCGGAAGTGTGCTAAATAAAGTCTTGATTTTTAT
This sequence comes from Trichonephila inaurata madagascariensis, assembly GCA_019973955.1. Lineage (NCBI taxonomy): Eukaryota > Metazoa > Arthropoda > Arachnida > Araneae > Nephilidae > Trichonephila > Trichonephila inaurata. Next base: position 35,441 of record BMAV01009928.1, read on the forward strand.
GCAAAAATAGATTTATTTTTCCCCAAAACCTAATACATTAAATCCTTTAGAAGAACTGTCACTAAGAAATTCCGTGTAGAATTGTTAATTAGCAAACAAAATGGCTGCTCAAATGCTTAATAATAGATATTTGATAATCTATGTATACTATAATATAGATATATTTAATCTTCTAAATAAAAATACACAAATGCAAGGAAATGAGTTTTTTTTTTTTTTTTGGTTTCATTACTTTAATGGAAAAATAAGAAATAAAAGAGAAAAGAGGGAGAAATAGAAAAAGAAACTATGCAAACTGTGAAACTTGGTTTTATTTCGAGCCCTCCTTTTTCCCGCCAGAAAAAAAGTGGGATAACGACCGAATGCCGATGAGACTTCCTGGAAGTGAGTTTTGGCATGGCATTCAAAGTAATTTCCTTTTATTTATCCCAACAATTGAGGAGGGGGAAACACCAAAGTCGGCTGAAGGAGGACAATTGGAGAAAAGAAAGGACGGAAAAAATTGAATTAATGTCTCTCCTGGGTCACTTTTTGATGACGCAGAACAGCCCTGTGGACTCTTGGTCATGGTATCGGATCTCTGAACCGGAAATGGATAGACAAGAGCGCTAGCTGAGGACAAAATGGGAAGGGTCCCAGAAAATATAGCTTTTATCCTTATTTCTGACCCGTATTTCCGGGGCTTCCACCATTTTTCTTTTGTTGGTCTTGGACGAATATTTAGGAAAATCGCTTGGGATCGCCAATCATAAAGAAAAATATCGAATCAAATATTATTTTTGCATATTTTTTACATAAAAAAGAATATTGTTTTCTCCTTCACCTCATTTTTAATAATAGAAAAATATTAAATATTATTTGACAAATGTTCGAATTACTCTTTCTGAAAGTTACCTTAAAGAAGAACAAGTAATATATATATAAAAAGTCAATTCCTATTTAGGTCAACCAAAAAGTTTTATTTTAGTTACTTTTTATTAAATAGTTGCAATTAATACAAATATGTATATACATTTGACAGAATCGCAATATTAAGAAACAAAACAGAAAATTTACTTGCAATTTTAGATTTTCTTATTATCTATGGTGTTGGATTATTATTTGTTTAATTCAATTTATTCATTAATTAAATTTAATTCTAATAAAGTAATCGTATTCTCACACACAGAAACTAGGCCATCCTGGGTGGGATTCGAACCCATGACCTTTAGATTAAAACTCCAACACGCTATCCGTTTCTCTACAGTGACACAACGAATAATTTTCCTTTCTATATATGCTACTGAACTATTATTTTTGTTTGCTACTATTTATTCATTTTTTAAATTTAATTAATGAATTAATATTTTTTTAAAAAAATCATTATTAACATCAAGGGTCATCCACTACAATTTTAAAAAAAAATGTATTTAAACTTGAATAGATGAATAGAAAGTATTAACCTAACGATTGAAAATTCAAACAAGATGCATATAGGGGTAGAGTGAACTAATTAAGTGATTTAGTATTTTCTAGGAACTTCAAAAATTGCTTACTTGGAGATGATAAAATGTAGTAACTAGTACTAAAAGCTGATAATTTCGGAAAGGCAAAGTTTATTATATTTAAATAAATTGAACAGTTTCACTTTTATTTTATTAATCAGGCTGTTTTACGCGAAAAATGATTAAAGTGACATCAAGCCTACTTTGATGGCAAGATACTCTATTTGTGCACTTGATTTTATTAAATCGTTAGCCCGCAATGTAATACTGATAGTTGCAAGTTAAAAGGGATTAGACTTTATCTCTGATCCCGGGCATGCCCGAGTCATGGCAAAAATTGTGAAAGTTAAATATATATATACATAACTTATGAATTTAAAACTAATCTTTGAAAATTAAATGAAATGTGTTTACGAGTTTCAAAAAAAATGTAATACAACTTCCATATATGTCTGCAGACTTTGGTGTATTGAAAAGAATAAAATTATGAAAAAATATTAAAAATTGCGTGCAGTTTATTTTTAAAAATCTCTAAAACTAATAAATAAAAAAATGTTGATTTGAAAATATTTTTCTCAAATAAAATATAAAAACGAAAAAAACCTCAAACATTTTTATATTAGATGAGGATTTTTCTTCGAAAAATCGATTTGTTTACTGGATATTAATAAGTAGTAAAAATTCTGGTATTATTAAAATTGATTATACTTTTTTTTATCTTGCCTTTTTGAATACTGAAGAGCACCCAAACCTTAGAAAGCAAAACAATTTTTGTCTATAAAATAAACACATAATTTAAAACAACAGATCAAAAAAGTAATGTGATATAATAGAGATTCTTATAAATATACATGAAAGTAATGAATTATGATATTAGGATATTACTCAGTATTGTAAGCAAAAGAAAAAAAAGTTGAATACACATATTTATATACGTATGAAATGCATATTTAACTTTTTTATTTAAATGCAACAAAAATAAATTTCAAATCCCCACTAAAATTATTCCGTAGGGGTTTTATGCAATACTATATAAACCGAACAATGCAAAGTTATAGTAATAAGACATGCTAGTACGATTCAATTGACAAAAATTGATCAAAAAATCAAATTTAATTTTTTAGCCTAAATTATTTTTTATGTACTTTTCTACAAACTCACAAAATTTGAAAGCTCTAAGTTTAAAAAACGCAGAGTTGTGATAACTTATACATTTGTTTTATTTACATCTTAATGGCAAATCAAAACTTTAAATTGACATCTCTCGGAAAGATAAAGCAACTAGTTTGTCTTCATTTAAAATGTTAAGGTCCTTTTCTATTGTGCCTAATACTTGAAAATGTTTTTCACTTGTTGGTAATAGTACATGGAAGAAAAGTGGGTATGTATTTTTTTCAATCAAAGCAATACGTATTTTTAAACAAATAATTGTAAGCATTCATAAAAGAAGTATTATACAAATACCAATTATGTGCTATCGCAAAACCCATGTTAACTTTTTTTATACATAGTTTGACGTACTTGTAAATCAAATTTCATATATGCACGTCAATTTTTGTAGGAGGAGTAGCATTTTAAAATCACTTCACAAGTTTCAAATTTTTCCCTTAAAAAATTAAATGATTAGCTTTTTATATGAAATTTTAAGCACCAAATCTGTTTAACATCATACATACACGTAAGAGAAAACCCCCAAAAAATTATGAAAATCATTAAGGTATCCGACTACGTTCGGAACGGTGATTTTGCAAAAGCGCTTAAATGGATAATTTTCATGATATTTAGTGTCACTTAGATTAGAATACATGTATAAAATTGTTTTAAGGATATTTTGACAAAAAAAAATAAATAAATACAATATTTTGGCAAAAAATTAAATTGGAATAATCTTTTTTCAAAATGTTCTCCTTTGTTGAAAAATTCTATTATAATAATATTTTCCTTGCATATAGCTCCGACCTTTGTACAGAGGTTCAACTAGAATCTTTGAAATATATAACTTAGAAGTGGGTTTATCCATGCTTTACGACAACAAAGGGGAGAAATTTTAAGAAAAAACCTCGATAATTATTTCAATTGGTGGTGACTCTGAAAATAATGTGAATTTTTCAAAAATTTTAGTTGAACCTCTGTAGAGAGGTCTGGGCTATATACAGACGCGAAATATTATTATAATAGAAGCATTTTTCACAAAAGAACATTTTGAAAAAAGATCCTAAGTTAATTTTTTGCCGAAATATTGTATTTAAATAATTTTTTTTTGTCAAAATATCCTTATATAAATATAAAACAATTTTATACATGTATTCTAATCTGAGTGACATTAAATATCATGAAAATTATCCATTTATGCTCTTTTTTAAATCACGGTTCCGAACTTAGTCGGATACCTTAAATTAAAAAAAAAAATGTGTAAATCGTACCATGTCCCCTTAAACGAAGACCTTTTACGATAATTTTAAGTACATTTCCTAGTCTAGACATCACACTGACTCAGACATAAGTACCTCATCTCGCAACAGCCAATTATTTTCAAAATGCAGACCTGGTCTTTAGAAATCTACTCGATCAACAAAGCGTAATGAAAGGAACAATGCTTTTTCCCCGCATTTCTAAACCCGGCCCTCACTTCGACGCGTGCATCTGAATATAGGCGACGGTCTCACCCATAAACTTCCCGCGGACCCAATACCATGGGTAGCTTAGTTTCCCAATTCTAACCGGCCATAAACAACATTAACGAGCGTCCGGAGCTAGCTTTTACAATTATCCCAATGACGAGATGATCGGGACTGCTTATCGTCACTCGATGTCCCGGACCTGTCCGGAAAATCAAGAAATAATTAGGTTTGTGAATAGGCAAACCGGATCGCTTCAGGGTGGGTGGGCTGCCATCTTGAAATGAATTAGAAAAGGGCGAAGAGAAACGAGATTTAGGGGGACGACGTTTAAAGATTTGTTAGTTTCATTTCGGAACAGACGTGTTATGTGTGTGAGGGAGACTTAATTCAAGACTTCTCTATATTTGCCGTCTGGCAGAAGAATGGGAGGGAGACATAGGGATTTGAAAATTGATGCATGCAAATTAAAAGCTGTATTTTATACAGCCATGTAAGGGGTGCGGCAGAAATTTAAATTGGATTTCACAGACTTTGAGTTGCGGCATACCACGTGGAGTGTTTTAATCTGCAGGAACATATTGCTATATTTAAATTTTAATTAAGTTCTTCCATTGGTTCAGTAATTACAGCTTATTAGCTGAACTTTTACTTATATATTATAAAAATCGAGTTGTATGACGGAATTTATCAGTATAATCAATATTGTCAATTCTTATATATTTTACTTATAGCCTACGTATAATTTTTTTATTGCTTATAAAATAATCATTTATATTACTTCAAAAGAGAATTCGCAAAAATATCATTATATGAAAAATGAAATTGTCATAAATTGTCTGGACTTATGATTGGGAAAATATAAACTGAAAGATAAACCTAATTATATTATAAAAAATTTTATTTAAATATTTGTTAATTTACATCATTAGACTTCAGTCTTACTATTACATTACAGAAAATATTTACAAATTGTTATATTTAATTCATGTTATTATTATTATAAGAATTATATTCATTCAACACATTCATACAGATTAAGAAATACAATAACTTTGAAAACATATTATATATTTTTTTTTAATTTGTACGATTTTGTTGGTTTTGAAATACTAACGATTTATTAAAATATTATAAGATTAGTATAAATATAATTTAAATATAAGGGTTTAAAAGTTATCTATTACTTATTATATACTGTGCGTGCATATAATAACCGAATTAACGGTGTATTACTAAAATTTTTAGACATAGTATAGCACATGTAAGACTTAAATATCACGTAAATAGCAGTATGAATACTATGTACAAACTAAGGAAACGCTTTAAAAATCATTGCTTGGTTAAAAAATGCTGTTTTGTTTGTTTTTTTTTAATTTTTATTTTATATGCATATGTGTTTTCCAATAAGGATGAAATAACGACATGGTTTTTGTTGTTTAAAAAAAAGCATTTGAATCAGATCATATAAATATATATTGAGAAAAAGTTGAATATTATTTGTGAGGATAATAGTTTTCTTAAAATCAAATGCATTTTCTTAAAAATAATTACAGTAAAATAAAATC
>BMAV01009928.1:49774-69745 GCA_019973955.1 Trichonephila inaurata madagascariensis
CACACATAATGAAATATACTAACAAGTGTGTATTGTTTAAAACAAAAACACTTATGTAGATTTATATGAATGAAACTCATTTTTACAGTTTGTTACGATTATTTATATATACATATATAGTTATTTGACAACTAACATAAGTCCTCCTGTTGGCGTGGTGTGGTAGTTTCGAGAAGGGGGTCACTTGGCCGTAGTTCAAAAATAGTGGTTGTCAATTGGCCTCATGTTGCTTTATAGTGTAACGTAAAAAAACATATACTGACGTACTTGACAACCAAAAGAAATTCCGACAACTGGGGTAATCATCCATAAATAAGATTTGTAAGAACGAAAAATCAAATTAAAATATAATAAGTTAAATAGAATCGAAAGAAAAAACACAGACTTAAGAGTAAACAATGGAGTTGAACATTTTTAACCAAATACCTATCTCTCTGCCTATACCTTCATATACATACAAATTTGTAAAGAAATATATTCCTATTTTAATTCAGAAAAAATAGTTAAATACTATTATAAATATAGCACCATCTACAAAATTGCGAATGTTTCTTTTTTCTATTTTCACAAAGGGTTGAAAACCCTATATTCACCATGTGGTATATGTTAACTAATTAATATTATGCACACAGCAATGATCACACACAGAATGATAATTGATAAAGTGAAATTATGCAAGCCAGTTTATTGCATTGAGACTTATGTTTTGTGTAATGCACTTTCTCTGCATTATTTTTTTTTAGATTAATATTTCATACCATGACAAGTGTTATTTATAGTTTACAATAAGAAATATTTCTCAGTTTGATATGGTTTATTAATATGTGTACTTTGAACTTAATCGGGTACAATATTTGATTAAAAGTTCCTGTATACGTCTGTACCTTATTTAAAAAAATTTACAAAAAGAGGGTGTGGCTGTGTCAAGGACACGGCCGTGTGTTTTACGTGAGCACGTCTCGTAACGTGTAATATTTTTTATGTAAAATAGTGTTATTATGTATGTCATAATCAGGTTCGAAAACTAAAATTCCTCCGGGTTTTCATGTTTTTTGTTTATGATGGCAACTATTTTCCTTCAGCGGGTTCAGGAAAGAAATCAAGTAAACAAATAATTACTGTGATGTAATATAACTTTATTAAATATAAGTCTGTGCTGCGAAAAGTAAGATATAAATGACATACAGGATACATCGAGATGTCTGGTCAACGTTAGATCAATGCAGGTATTACAACGTTGTTGAAGCTTCGATGTAAGACAAATTGAACTCATTGTGCATAAAGCCGGGCATTGAACGGTCTTGAGAAACATAAACATTAAAGTCTCCGACTATCATAGTTAGTGTAGTAAGATCAGGATCGTAATCGGGTATAATGTTAGTGATGTTTTTGGAATATTTTAATAGCAATCACACACACACGTAACATAAAAAGTTTAGTTTCTGCTAATGCTGTGCCCGGATGGATGTACACACACCCGAGTATGGATTTAAAGATGTCATTGACCTTTACGTTTTACTAGACAGACATCACCAGCTTTTGCGTCTTTCATTTTCCCAGATTAATTTCCGAAATATCAATGTTTATTACAATCAGTGAAGCTATTGATGTTGCGTTATACGGTAACTCCACTGGCTTTGCGACTAGATGATGATGATACCTTCACCCATGATGTAGTTGCAATTCGTCTGTGCTTAGAATTGTGACAATATATTCTCAGATCAAAACCAGGCACATTCACACTGGCATGAAATCTTCCTTACAAGTCTCGCTGATTGCCAAACAAGCAGATCGGTTGATGATGGAATCAATAGAGATGTCGTGGCCGCGGTAGCCGAGTGGTATAGGTATCGGATCGCGGCTTGCCTTGTCACGAGTTTGAGCCCCGTACCACTAAAGACCCGCCGTGTAGGGCAGCGATGCACGTTAAATCTGTCGAGAGCTGAAACGTCCTCCCGTAGGAGCACTATCACAAAACTTTTTTTTTTACTTTGGTGACTATTGTCGGCAACAGATGTTGGGCTAGTCTCTGGTACTCATCTCGTAGCTCTTTAAATGTAGGAGACTGATTGATTTATTGATTGAATATTAACGTCGCACTGTTCAGCTACACGAGATATTTTGGTGACGGACCACGTCATTTTGAACCATAGTCAAGTGACGTGGACGACACCTGAGCTGGCACCCCTTTCTCCTATCACACACCACCAACGGGAGGATGTTTCAGCTCTCGACAGATTTAACGTGCATCGCTGCCCTACACGGAGGGTCTTTAGTGGTACTGGGCTCGAACTCATGACAAGGCAAGCCACGATCCGATACCTATACCACTCAGCTACCGTTGCCATAATTGTAGGAGACGCCTGACCAAATCCATGATAGAACTTGAAATCGTTTCGTAACGCAATTGACGAAACTGCATGAATGGCAGTCACGGTAATACTAGACGTGCACTAATCAGATCTAGTGCGGGCAACCCAAGTTGCGTTGGTGGATACATAAATCTATTTGAACGTGATAACGTGAGGACTTTGTTCCAGTCTAGTAACTTGTTATACGTAGCACACAATTTAAAATCAGTCACTAGCTCTTCAGGGAAAGTAGTATTCAGCAGCGGTGAGTGAATTTCTTTTGTTGGCTTCAATGAGCGCAGAAATCATAGATCACACTTATGTCCGAATGGATTGTTCACAAACGTCGCAGTGAAACGTGCGTCAGCTGCTGTCCAATGTGTCTCCATAAACAACGATCGCACACAATGCCTTTACAGTCCGGTGTCAATATATAGAAGCGATTTCATCATCCACTTGCTTAATTTCAACTGCTCTAGCTGCAGATGTACTATCACCATCGTTGATCCGTTCACCCGCATTCATTCTTTTATATTCCCAGCACTGCTTGACTCGGTCATATGTTTTATTGGTACCATCCGAATGCTCTTGAGAGAAGCCCTTTCCAACCGTATACGATCTCTGTATTTGGATTTGGATTCGTATAGGCCGACATTATATATTTTTAATAATACTTTTTAAAAATTTTATTTTAACACTTTATTATATTCACTGTCTCTATTTTATATTAATGTTTTATATACAGTCAACAGATTTTTATGAGAGCTAACGATTGAAACTAAATCGAACGTCGTAATTTTGCGTCAAAAGTTATACTAAATAAAAATCTCGATACACAGCAAAATGATCCCAAAAGGACTGTAAAGTAATTTTGAAGACGTATTCACATCAAAAATAATTTTAAAATTTTTGATTTTTTTATTGAATTTACTTATAAATTTCTCTACATCAAGAATAATTTGTGATTATTTCGTAGGATTTATGAAGTTCATGGATTTTTTTTAAATTAACTAGTTTTTGTATAAAGGACTTAAATTTATGCATATTAATATTAGAATTTGAATTGATTAAAATATGTTTTAATATGAATTTTCAATATTTAGAATACCAAACAGAAAAATATATAAACTGTTTTTTTTTTTATTTATGTATTTTTTTAATAAAAATAAAGCTATCTAATCAAACGATATATGATACTGGGATGCAAATTTTTATTAATCTGTATTTCTTATGAAATTTTTTAAATAAAAAATTTCTGTGTTAAATCATTTGTTTGAAGGAATTCTTTGTCTTTCATTGTACAGTAAAATATCAAAAGATATATAAATTGTCTTCAAAAATACATATTGGTATACTAGCACAACACTATTTAAGGTTATACTGAAAAACAGGAAAAAATCATTTCGATTAATCTTATTTTAACTTATAATCTAACTCCCCTGCTAATAAGAAAAATTAAGAGTCTTCTTAGCTTTATCAATTTAAAAAAATTAAGAAAGAAGCTATTTACATGCATAACTTTCGCAATAATTGACAGTGTTCATTTATATTTTATTGCATTAGTTATTACCTTTAAAACGCGACTGTTTTTTTTTTTAAATAATTGCTAGATTTATAGTCCTTTATCAAATATTTTGAGTTTAATCGAATAATCTATACTTTTTTTTTTCTTTTTTTTTGTAGTTAATATTATACGAAGTTCTCTTAAATGTGTGTGTACATATCTACATTTAAACATATGTAAATATTTTTGAAAAATTCCATTCAAGTATTAAAATTGCAACTGAAAATTTTCTTTTCGGGAAAAATATTAAAATTCTCATATAAAATGAATATTCTACGATTTTTTTTAAAGTAAGTTTAATAACTGTCAAATTTATTTTAAATTGCATGCTGAAAATGAAATTGGTTTTTATCATACAAACACTGTTCATAATTTTAAAAAAAAATCCTCTTTTTTTTTTTTTCATTTGGAATAATTTTTTTATGATGAATGCATTTCAAGGGTGAGTAGTATTGATGAGGGTAGAATCGTCATAGTTAAAAAGAACTGAATCATTTTTTTTAATATTTAAACAGATATTGACTATCTTTAACTCATGAGAAAGAAAGGAGGAAAAGTCATCTATTAAATAAATCATCAAAAAAATTTCTTATAACCCAGGATTTCTCAAAGTTTCAATATTTGCAACCCAATATTCAATCATAATTTTCATCGCCCTCTCCTTCCATACAATAACACAATGTACTGAATTCAAAATAATACTATAACTTGCATTCCAAAGCTGCAATAGAACTTCAACTTCTTAAGTGCCATCGGCGTATGTAAACGTCTGTGACTCAGCCAAAGAGTTAATCGCCCCTTACGTATATATGCGCTTGCCGAAGTACGATCTTTTCTGTGCACCGCTATCCATAAAATTATTCCGAACGCAATGAAAGAACTTTGGAATAGTACATTGACAGTGTTTGCGATGGATTTACATATTTATTCCTTTTGTCCCTCTCCCCCTTCATCACATACGTACGTCTACGTGGAAAACGGTGGCTTTGGGGAGTGAATCGCGTATCTTTTAATTGGCAGTTAAAGGATTGATTTTAAACAGTACAAGAGCTATATCAAGATTAATGCTAATTTTTGCGTATAATTTTATATGTGACAAGCCCGTGGGTCGCTGGTAATTATTAAACTTGTTCTTAACTTAGTATTGTTAATTTAATTGCAAAATACATTGTGCAGTATTGATGCATTTATAAGTGTTTTATATCAATGTAAAAGTGTGTTTTATGTTTTATTATTTGTTTACTTTCAGTGAATTAATTTTTTTGATAATATTTTGTTTTCGATCTTTCAGTACGCTCGCGCCCAACTTGTAGAATTCTCCCGCTCCCCTAAGGGGGCGCACCCCACAGTTTGAGAAACGCTGTTATAATCTTTTATTATTTTTGTCACATATATTATTCATATTTTTGGATCATTCATTCAATTTTTTTTTCCCAAAGCATTTGGCATTTTATTCCCCAAAGGCATTTTTATAACCTATTAATTTCTATCCTTATTCATTTTTAAGATAATAAAAAATATGCTTAAATTAAAAGCAAGTTGTTAAAACTAATAACATAAATCGTGTACTTTGTGTTAAAATAGAAAAAAAATGTATTAGATTGTCTCGGTCAAAATAGGAAGTTACCCATGTATGTTAAAAGTAACTGAATTTCCTAACATGTTATACGAAACTTAGATTTAATGCAAGGCACTTGTTTCCTATTTTTAAAAGGAAGCTTTAAATACTTATTTATATATATTAATAAAAATGAATATTTACTATACGTTATTTGTGCTTTCAATTTTTTTTTTTTTAAACAAAGAAAAACTTTTATTTTACGATTTTTAAGTAACATAAAATTTATGTCAGTAAAGCAAATGTCATTTAAAATCTATTTGTACTAGAAGCATTACAAAATTGTATCCATTTCTTTTTTTTATCGGAATATCAATTTCATTTAGGATTTCTGAAGTATAAATACTATAAATGTGGTGTTTATAAAGTACATCATAGATTGTAAGCGTTTGTAATAAGCGTTAATATATGTAATGATATATTTATTAAGTATTCATTTACTGCGCTTAGCAATGTTAATTATTCATTTTTTTTTCAGTAATCTGTGCCAAACAAAAATTGAAATCTGTATTCTGAAATCATTACTCACGGAGAGTTTCAGGTTTACAGACTTTTTTTTTCCTTTACAAGCCATCCACAATATAGTAAAAGTTAATGAATTACATTGAATAAGAAACGCAGTGCTTACTTGGCCTGTATATGCATGTTTATAAAGTGATATCTTTGTTTAAGAATTATCTACGGCATCTAACATAGAATTTAGGATTACAAATGATAGTAATTTAATATGATAATACGTGAGTCTTGTTTTTGAATATATAATTTAGACTGAACTATACTTCTATTTCGTGTAATTTCCCTTAAAGTTATTTCTACAGCTATGACATGTTACCCCAATAGAACTATGATTCCAAAAGTCAAATAAGATTTCTAAGCAGACGTACCTTTAAATACGTATACCTTACGTATACGTATACCTTACGTATACGTATACCCTTATATACGTATTAGCAACACATTTTCCTCAAAGATTTATGCAAGATAAAACTTTTATTTTCCCTTTACACACATACTACTCAATTTATTCCTTTTAAAGATTTTGAGAAAAAAATTATTTCATAAATAAATATTAAGTTTTTTTTTTTTTTTTTTTGCATTTAATGATAAAATGGTAGGATAATTATTTATAAGATAAAAGATGTTTATCCTTAAAAAATTCACGAAGGAAACTTGTAAAGTATTTGCTTTAATTTGAAAAATAACGTTCATATGCTCTTAGTTTAGAAAAGTGTTAAAAAAACGAATTACCTTGCATAAAACGGATAAGTTAATATACAAAAAATGATGTTTTTTTAGGTCTCTTTTTTAATTAAGATGGATATGCGTTTTGATACTATATTATAATCAAAACATATGTTTCACAAATGGGTCATTTTTTTTTTTTTTTGAATCTATATAACTCACCAATATCTTACAATCTGCCATTATTTAAATCACGAAACAAACTGTGTGTGAAACTCACCCGTTTTGCCAGAGTATTACAAATAGAAACAATAAAATTAATTTTTATATCATATTATATATATTGTGATAGTGATGCCCTTAATAAAATTCAATTTCAAAATTGCAATGATTTTTTCGACTGATATTCAAAGTGTAAATTGAGAAAGCACAAAATATTTGCACTTCGCAAGTTCACAGTCCAATAAGTTTCAAATCACTAAATAAGGTATTTATCTTAATAAATTATTCATATCATACAATCCCTCATCATCTTATTTAACGTTTAACATCTAAGTCGTTAACCTAAAAAATAAATTGGCTAATATTAAAAAAAAAAAAAAAAGTAAACCTTACCAATATTACAAACGTGAAAGTTTATGTGGATGTTTGGTACTCTTTCACGCAAAAACAACTGAATGGATTTTAATGAAACTTTACAATAATATAGCTTATACATCAGAATAACACATAGGCTATAATTTATAAAGATATTGTGTGAAGTGATTGAATATAACGATAATTGTCAAGTAAGTAGGAAAAAATTCAGCCTTCTGCAAAAAAAAACCGCGACAGCATATATTATCTTTTATTGGTGAAGCAAAACTTTGCATTTTGTTTTGTCTACGCCAGGCGCCAGGAACTGCGAAAGCTCGAACAGGCGGAGTGTGAGGCTGATTACAATTTTAACATAAAATAAATACAACAAAAAGTAATATTAACGTATTACTCTTCTCTCTAGATATTATACTATTTTAAGCGTTCATTACACAAAATTTGTAACAATATGTTAATTTGCTGAGCAGAGATCAACTTAGGAAGGTGTTTTCAGAAATTGACCCACAATAGAGTTACGGGGAAAAATAGATAAAAAATTCTTTTTATCAGCTATTAGATCTACAAACTTAAAACTTAACAAACTTAGTTTTTTTTTTATTTTATTCAGCTGAAATATGCAAAAAGTTTTTTCTTTTTTTTTTAATTTGCAATTCACGTAAAATTAACTCATTAAAAACTTCTTTATCCTTCAATCTGTATTGTTTAATTTTTCAATTCACCCGTGCAAAGAACGGGTATAATAGCTAGTCTTAATATACATTTTTATTCCAATTTTTTTATAGTTTTTATTAATGTCAAATGACAAAACTTGAGTAGACCCTTATTCTCTTCAGTTTGAGGACTTAATGCTTTAACAGGTTTAACTTGAATCAACTGATGCAATGCCTCTTCACAGTTTGTATCCATGGCGTTACACTTCCAAAATGTAATTTTATTTACAAAATAACTTTAAAATCTGAATTTAAAAAATGACTGCTGGAAAAAAAAAATATATTCATGCTTTCTCTTTCGTTCAGTTACTCGTTATGGTAAACATTCGTTCATAAAAAAGTTTTCTTCATTAATGTTGACGTAAGAACTTTTTTTAAGCTATTACTACTACTATAGTACTTATAAAGAGTACCTCCTGAAACCTATTGGCTCTTACTGTTGTGAAAAATATAGCATATATAAAGACATATTTAAATCAATCATTATACAGTAAGGTAAATTATAATGGCAAAATAATAATTTTGTAGGAAACAAAAAAAAACAATAAAAACAACAAAAACACCTTATTTTAAATGATAAAAGAGAATAATCCCTTTAAAAATATTTTTGGATCTTAAAACTTATGTGGAACAGTTCTTTGTTTCCAGAGTCATCATATTTCAAAATTTGATAAATATTCGAGAAAACAAATATTTATTTTGATAAATATATTATACTTTAATACGACTTCAAGAGCTCAAGATCAAATTTTTGATCCAAAACAACGAATAAATCACTCGGATAAATATCACAATTTTCTTGATATTCTTAGAATTGTATTCACAAGGATGAAAAATAAATCACTCGCTTAAGTTTTCCTTTAGCAATCCATCAACATAAAAAAACAGACAAACGAACATGCAGACATCTTCCTCAGGAAATGTTGAAAGCTTCCTTTTTCGCATCTTCATAAGCTGAAGAAATACACAATGCTACTATCTGCTTGATATTCATTCTAGTTTGCTGTTAGAAATCCATATTATCTCTTTGTCAAAGGAAAGCTCAAACACCTTTGCCCCTCCATGTTTAACCACATGTAATTTTTAAAACATTTTGTTTCATCCTGTTTGCATACCACACGAATAATTGTCATTTAATTAGAAAATACATTACTATACCTTTAAAAATTGAAGAATAATTTTATCTAATTAGTGCTCAGAAATAAAATTTTTAATTATAATTATTTGAATGTAAAAACTAAAATACATTCTACTCTCAATAATTCGAATTTAGAGGGACTAATTAAAAACTTCGAACTATCAAGAGGATAGGAAAAATCTCCCAAAATACATGAAGAGAACTCTTTTCTCTAACAAATTTAAATTTGAAACTATATAATAAAGCAGTAATTGTACATGTGTATAAAATTATTTTAAAGTATTTTTAAAAATTACATATTATACAGGTTTAAAGTCCTGTATTAAAAGAATACGTTTGTGTATTAAAAACAATTATTAAAATAATACATGCTTTACATAATTATCCTTTTGTAAAGAAAATATCTGGTACTTTTTTTTTGTTTTATCATTGCGTGCTCGGTTCCCTCAAACACTGCCCCAACACCATTGTTTCTACAAGGTAGACTCCAGTCCGGCCCATGTATTATTTGGGGCGATGATGATGATGATGATGATGAGTTTGGAGAGGGTCGAAAATAGAGAAGGATCACTGGGGTATCCCGAGGTCGTGACACCCGTGTTTACCAAAGATAGTAAACCCCTTGGGAAAAGGAAAATATCACTATAGAGGGTACCTCGGGATTGTGACACCCGTACCCACCTAAAGAAGGTGAGCCCCCTGAGGGGTATTATTTGGGGCAACATGCTATAAGTCCCGCAAATGAATCATAAATCATCATACCACTCCAACGCAAAATGCAAAATACACAATCCTGCGCATCTCTTCTTCACACAGTAGTGGACCATCTTTTCTGAACACATAGCAAGGACACTTGTTAAACGAAAGATATGAAAGGAAGACCACAGGTGCGGTCGGTCTATTGTTCGCTTGAAGAAGGATAGCAATATTTTTTTTCCCTAGAGGAACTGGGAATCACGAAGAAGAGATGGCAATTAGATGGTCATCAAAAGGGATACGTTACAGGGGAACCATGCAGAGACAATACAACACAAAACATGTAACATCCAACCTGTTTGTACAGGATTCTACATGATAGTGAGTGTTCGAACTGTCGAGAGTTATTTTAGATATCTTCTAATTATCGTGTGTTGTAGTCTGTCCAGCCGCAGATTTTATTGCGGAATATTGAGTGTATCAAAACGTAGTGTTTTAGTTCAAAATATCAAGAGTTTTTCTAGGGAATGAGCATATAATTCGAATTAGCGAGAAGTTCGTATTATCTAAGTTTTGAATTAACGACAGCTGACTGTAATAATAAAGAATATCTCATAAAACGGAATTTCATTTTTTTTAGTTATAAAATTACTTTGGTTATGACTGAGTTTTATCTTTTTCAAAGATTCGGATTCGGTTTTCAAAACGGTTGGACATTCATTTATTTATTTAACTTATTTATTTGAAAGCACACAATTATTTATTGTGGCAAATATCAACTCGTGTAACTAAAGAAAATTCGTTACTAATTTCTTATCATTTATGTAATCAATTTGTGATATTTTTTGCTAAGACATACTTAAAAACTTTGGTCTAATAGTTATTTCAAATTTTAAGAAAAAAAACCTTGCATTTAATGTCAGCTAGTTTAAAATTTTACTGATTATGAAATATTTTACTATGCATTAGATAATTTTTATAAATAACTTATCAAGTGTGAAAGCCTATTGTTATATAGTTAAATATTTACCTAAACGTACAAAATACATCAATTACATAAAAAATATATCAGCGTTAAGGAAAACTTTGGTTTTGAAACTATTTACTATTGAAAACTATTTAGTTTTGTGACTGATATACCTTCAAGAAAATAAAATGAAAGTAAAAAAACGAAATTAGTCCATGTTTTATTTAAATCATAAAAGTAAATTTAAAAAAATAAAAATATTACTTTAATGAATTACATATATAAATTTTTTCTTCTCTTCTAAAGCACTGCTTCTTATGTTTTGCATAATTTTGAACCCAATTGCATGTTGGTAAAGATCATAACCTTCATGGTTGGATCAAGGTTAAGAAGCAAGAGTTTTAGCATTAATGCCACCCTGTTGATGGTGTCAGATTGAGGCCTACGAAATTCATCGCGGCAGGGGGACTAGATTACGTATGTCATTTTAGCTACAGCTTTTCAGAACTTTGTAGAATTTAACGTTATGGCATCGTTCAACCCAATTTTATAGAACTCTCCAGGGGGATGGGGGTCAACCATCTCTGTTTCTCTTCCCCCAACTTCCGAAGAGGTCTTTCTGTTAGCCGAATGTTAAGAGTGCTCCTATACCACCCAAGTACTATATATTTACGAAATTCCATATCTACGGGAAATCGTGCCCTCTGCATCAGAATCAGCGTCACTAACCACTATTCCATCTAGACTGCCCACAAGCGAGATGGAGCTCATTTTTACTCAGTCTAATATAAGACAATTTTTAATATTGTGAATTATTTAACAAATTATGAAAGGCCAATAATTATCAAAAAGTTAAAAAGAACATCAGAACTAAAAAAATCCCTAAAATTAGTAAAATTACGTCGCTTAAACACAGCACATAAAATAATAATCATGAATAGCATTTCTAAAATAATATGCATCGTATGAATTCTTCTTTGATATTCCAGCATATCATAATACTACCACCAAAGATGAATGAATTGTGAAGGTAAAATAATTACCAGTTACCATTGGCCTGTTAATATTTAATTATTTTTTTCGGAATTGAAGAAATTGCCTGAAACAAAAAAGAAAAGCTCGAAATTTTCTAAATACTAATGACTTAAATTCTTTTAGTGCGCTGAAAATAATGACTTAGAAATTAAAAGGTATTTAAAAAAATCAAAACCTACGTAGCCAATTTTTTTTAAATAAAGTGTACAGAACTACTTAAAATTTAACATCGTCCCTACGGTAATTAAAATGAAAGATATGTTATATAGATCATGCCTTCTTGTAATAAATAAGCATTCCTGAACATTAAAACTTAAATTAACCTCTTAAAATAGTTACTTATATTTAAAACATATAATTATTCATATATGTTTTAATTTTATCACTCTCATTATAGTTTTTCACCCAAATACAATTCCGAAACTTTATATAAAAACGCATCAAATTCAATGACAACTTTACACTGTATATTAAGTTCCAATACACTTCAATAATTTATTTTCAAAGCAATTTAATGGAAGTTTGTAATTAATAATAATTTGTAAAATAAATATATGAAAAAAGAATCCATTCATACTTGAAACGAAACAGCCCATCGACAAAACTAAAACTTTGTTTGATCATTACTTAAGCACAGCCATAGATAGTATTGAATTTCATAGAAACATTCGTGATTTATGTAAAGGATGACGCTCGAATATTTATTCGGAATTTTTGTTTTATGGATTATTAATTTGTATTTTATTTTGATGCAACAAAATATTTCGTTCAATCATTACTGTCGATGGAACAACATTGTAACTAGAAACCCTGATAATCAGTAATAAAAGTCATATAGAACAAAACAAAATTATGAAATGCTTCATCAAGGGAGTTAATACAAAGTTATTTAGGATGAAAAATAAAAGGTAATGATGAAAATATTGTATAAGCAAAGCCATTTTTGAAACACAAGAAAAGTTATTTATAAAGAGTACAGAAAGCAATAAAACTACAAAAGAATAAAGCTATAAAGTAAACCAAAGGTATTTATGAAAAATTAGTATTCAGTATTACATTGAAAGCGATATTGCAATATTTTGTTGCATGTTAAGCTTAAAGATTTTAGTACAAAATACTCTTAAAAATGATATAAACGAACTGATAGTCTGAAATGCTTTTTCAAGATTAAGAATCCAAATTTTCTGAAGAGCTGAGCTGCAATTTCTGCGTGTCATGATATAGAAATTAATTTATTATTTTAACACACTTGAGGTTATTAGGAACTATTTTCTTAAAAGTAACATTATATATATACATTAGGTATAACAATTAACTAGCCGTATTAGTCTTAAAAATTAGCCTTTATTGATAACAATGTACACACACACACACATACCTTTTAAGGTATCCGACTAGGTTGAAAAAGTGTTTTTTGACAAAAATGTCGAATTTTTTTTTATGATTGTAAAACAAAGCCCCAAACTTTAAGATTCTAAAACAGTCTTTATATTTTAATTTTGCGTAAATTAGAACTCTAGATATAGCAATTTTAATAAGTCATAGTAGTTGAAAACGAAACCGGAAGTAATGTTATCTGGACGGGAAGTGAGCGACATATGCAGTGTTTAATTATTATTTCCCTAAAATGGAATTTCAAAAACCGAAATTTTAATTATCTGTTTACTAAGCCACATTTTGCTAATAATTATTTCAAATAATTTTGTTGCAAACGATTGGCAACGAAATTTTAAGACTATCACTATTCCGTGTTTGTTTACACATTCGACGCTAGATTTACCACGCCTATCTTAATTCTGTTTTTTCTATATTTTGTTTTATTTTTAGAATTTAAATTATTTTAATTTAATCTTAAATTTATTTTACCTGAAATCATGGGTAAATGTCGTTCATATCGTCCCCGTAAAAGAAAGTTTCATGGAAACCAAAATACATGCACTGAAACTACTTCATGCAAGGAAGAAATTATGACCGCTAGTTCACTAAAGCTGCAGCAATGTAATCAGGTAAATAATGATAAAAGTAATATTTCAGAACATTTAACTGGAAACAGCTTGATTGATCTGGAAATTTAATTGGTATTTTTGCTTTATTGTGTTGCCCAACAAAATAGTGTATAGCAGGAAGCCTTTATCTTGTAAAAGATTCAAGGTTTGAATTATCTTCAAACTTTACTTTGCACTGCAAAAATAGCAGTTTCCTATCGGCATTTTGTACTTCTAAAAAGTTAGACAAAATGAATGAACTCAATACTCGTTTTGTTTATGGCTTAAAATTGATAGGTAGAGGTATTTCAGCAGGAAGGAAATTTTGTGCTGTTTTGAATCTACCTCCCTTTCTCTCAAAGCTTGCATTCCGCCAACAAGAAAAAAACTCCTCAGTGCTGCTACTTCCATTGGAGAAAAAATAATGAATGACGCTGCAAAAGGTATTAGGCAATTAAAAAAATCTATACATGATACTGTAAATTGTGGTGTTTCGGTGGATGGTACCTGGCAGCGTCGTGGTTTTTCTTCGCTAAATTGTTGTGTTAGTGCAATATCTGTTGATACTGGGAAAATTGTTGACTTTGAAACTTTATCTCAGTTTTGTAGAAAATGCAATTCAAAGACGGAGCAACAAAATGTGAAATTGCGGTGTAATCATCATTAAGGATCTTCATCCAGTATGGAACCGGTTGGGGCTTATCGTATTTTTGAGAGGTCGGAAGATCATAGAATGTTACGATACACTGACTATTGTGGGGATGAAGATTCCAAAGCTTTTGATGCCATGAAGGACATTTACGGGAAAGATACTATTACGAAGCTAGAATGTATAGGGCATATTCAAAAAAGAGTTGGAACAAGATTTCGAAAATTGAAAAGCAGAAATAAGGGACTTGGGGGGAAATATAAATTGACTGATGGTTTAATTCATAAGCTACAGAATTACTATGGAATTTCTATTAGAAGCAATATTGGGAACGGACAAATTGCAGTGTGCTGTTATTGCTGCCTTCTTTCATTGTTGCTCATCAAAACATCAGCCAAAACATGGACAGTGCCCTGTCGGAGCTGAAAGTTGGTGTAAATTTCAACGGGCTAAGGCTTCTAATATTGTGCATCAGGAAAAATTCTTGGGACTGCCACAAAATATTGTTAACACGATAAAGCCAGTTTATATGGATTTGTGTGACAGAAATCTTTTAAAGAAATGTTTACACGGCAAAACTCAAAATCCAAACGAAAGTTTTAACGCAATTTTGTGGCAGATATTACCAAAAGAAGTTTTCGTTGAGCATCAATCATTGTGTTTAGGTTCTTATATTGCTGTTGTGCAGTTTAATAATGGCGTTCGGGGGTTAATTTCCATATTAAATGAAATGAGTATTATTTCGGGTTATTATACTGTACTTGGACAAAAACCCTTCGATAATGAGGGCATTGCAGATTCAAAATGTCACTCATTGCCAACAGCAAAAACTTGCAGAAGAAAACTTAGGGCCATTAAAAAAAAGAAATATAAAAATTGAGGAAGAAGAAGGAATTACTTATAAAACTGGAGAATTTTAAGTTGTTTTTTTAACATTTACTTTATGTAACTTAAAAGTATATTTTTTAAATGTGTTTTTTGAAGAATGAAATTTTCACGATAATTTTTGCACGAAAACTGGGATATCTCCAACACCATTACATAAAATTCAATGAAATTTGCAACATGTTATAAGCCCTTGAGAGTGTAGCAAACCGCAGGTTTTAAGATACTTACATTTAATCACATTTTATAGTACTTTTTAGCTTAGAATATACAGTAAATTTGACGAAAAATCATTAACGTGAAATTCGAATGCTTATTAAATATTTATTTTTGAAAATATTTTTTAACCTGCGGTTTGTGACACTTCAGGTGTATCAATAAATATATCAAAGCAATTAAAATAACATTATGTCCAATTTATTTTTCTTTATGCTGTTTTTCCTGAAATTTAAATTTTTTTTTAAAATTTTATAAAAATAATTTTTTTTTCAAAAACAGAGGTGATGCATGGTATTTATTTGATTATTATAACTCTTTAAGCCTATTTATGTTCTTTAAAACAATAAAATTCTTCTGAAAATCAATTTTGAAAAATTTGGTCTTCGAACCTAGTCGGGTGCCTTAATCCCTTTAACATACTTCTGTTATCTATCAATGCATAGTTGCATACGAGTCTTTCTCCGTTCAAAGCAGTGTTATGGCTCATTAAATGTTACCATCTTCAGTAAGTCTGCCGTTTTCGACTTCATCTTTTCTACAGACTGAAAACGGGTTCCTATCAATGTATTTTTCCATTTAAAAAAGAGGTAGAAGTCCTATGGTGAGAGATCTGGAGAGTATGGTGGATGAACGAGTACAATAATGTTTTTGTCTACTAAGAACTGTTTTACAGAGAGCGCAATGTCCACCGATGTTTAGTCTTGGTACAAAATTCACATGTTGCTGATCTACAGATCTTTTCTTTTCGTCCTCGCTCTTTCTGCTGTTTTATGGTTTGGACTTAAGGTACCAGCTCAGTCATGAGCATGTCATTAATATCAAACAATAATGATGAGCATGGCCGGCCCTTGATGTCACAGATTGACCAGAACGTTTACTACCTTCAACAACCCCCCGATCTTCCAAACAATGTTAGTGCAGTTCAAGAACGTGACTATATGAAATACAATTATCTCCAAACTCCTTTTTTAACAATTTAAAACATTCAGTCGGAGATTTATTTATTTATTTTTCAATTTCTTAAGGAGTTTTAAATTTACACGAAGCTCGATTTTTATTTGTGATTGCGGCTCTTTGACACAGCAACGTCTTACACAAACAAGGATGAAAAAGAAACTGAACTAGATAGAGGGACGGAATAATGTGCCACCATCACCAAAAGGATCAAGGTTAACTGTATTCCATTCCCATTCCTTCACACCTAGCTTAACGGCTATGGGACGCATAGTCTGGGAATTTAGTTGTCACACCTTGTGTATACACAGGGTGATTCTGAATTGATGGGACAAATTTTGAAGAGTGTTAGAGCTCACTAAAACAAACAATTTTTGGACAGGTGTATATCGATGGGAGTGCCACGTTCATGCACAAACAGAACAAACAACATATTAAAGGAAGAATAAAATATATTCATTAGCAGCATGCTTAATGAGTGATTCTGTAAAGAAAATGTTAAAACATTTTTAGAAATTACATCCACACCGTCATGCATTCTTGGGTACATTTCTGGCGTTATTAGCGGACAATATTATCGATAATTGAAGGTTGCTAAGTGGTGTGCCAGTGACCTGCCACACCACCAAAATTGGCATTTGTACTTGAGAATTTAGTCGCTATGGGTGATTATACTAATAGGGAAAATTCAGACAGGCGTCTAATATTCGGCGCTGTTCACGGTAATGGCAGAGTACCCCTACACCTGTATCAAGAACACTTTCCAAATAGACGCTTGCCGAATCATAAATTGTTTTAGCGGTTGTATCGACAGCTGTGGGAAAATGGTTCATTTATCACTAGGACTGATGGAACGAATAGATCCAGGACTGTTCTACAAACAGACCTGGAAGAAGTCATATCGGACCATGTGGATGAAACATCCGGCACAAGTACAAGAGCTGTAGCATGTGGTCTACTTGCCAGTCCACCAACCGTTTGGACAGTTTTACTGTTGGACTGCTGGTGGATGCAATTTCTTAAATTGTTTTAACATTTTCTGTACAGAATCACTCGGGACATTTATAAATGTTTATTAGTTTATAATTTGTATCCTTACTCGGTTGTTATTCATTAGCATTTTAATCTCTTAATCAAAATGCAAAACTTTATTTTTAAATATAATTAGATAGAGACTCTTAAGATAATTAAGTATAATTTATAATTATAGGTGTTAAGAATTCTTTTTAATTAAGGTTTCATTCATCTCCAGGGATCTTTTTTACATATGCATACATTTGAGATCGTACAGTAAAAAAATCGAATTAATATCATTTATAAGTATAATTCTCTAAAAATTTTCATTCACAAAGTTATGCAGAGTTTCTTCTTTTAATGTATAAAAAAAAATCAGATATCGAAACGGGGAGGGGCACATCATGATAAAAGAAGGTTCTCGTTTAAGTTTCGGACAATAGGTTTCAGTTAAATAGCATCTTTTCCTAATTTAAAAGATTCGTAAATTTATTTAGTTACGTGCAATGATAACTAAATAATTAAAAAAAAAATAGTTTATTGATTCATTTGTTTTGCATAGAAACTAAGACAAAACATTACATGTTTTGTTTCGAAGACTTTGTACAAGCATGATTTAATTTAATGTCAGCGCTTACAGAACACATGACAACGTATCTATATGAATTATAATTGTCAAAAGTCTTCCATGTTCAGAAGAAATATCTTTATGAAATAAATAATATTAGCCACATAGATTTATTTAAACTTCACTGAATTCCGATAGAAACTCGTACAGTGTATCTCGTTCCAATAAAGTTTTTTTTTCAACTTGTGTCTTCACTCAGTTCCAAGGAAAGGCGCTAAGCATCTCTATAGATTCGGTAACTATTTTTTCTCTTTTCTTTAAAATAAATTTATTTTATTTATGCATAATTCAGTAATAAGAGAGGGAAATAAATATAAAGACCATTAAAAAGCATATTTTTCTAAGGTTTGGGATTAAAAATGTTATAATTAAGATAGAAATGGGATTTTTTAATTATTTATTACCTTACATAACAATCACATCAATCAGCAGGTCTGTTTATTTGTTTATTTTTTAAATTTTTTTTTATTGAGAAAACAGTTATAAAATCCCCGTGCACCACAAATTATCACACGGGGCTTACAGAAGTAAGTATTAAACACACATTCAAGGGAAATAAAAAATAATAAAAAAAATTGAGGTTAAGAAGAATTACAAATATTTACAACAAATTAACAGTAATTTTTAAAAGCACTTCTGGTGGAAAGAAGTTGGTAAAAGTTCGGTGGCCAATTAATGTTAAGTCTCTTGAAAGCCAGTCTTATAATCTTTCTCTCTCTGACATACTTAGAACACAGAAGGATTACATGTTCTACATTTTTCTTACCACCAATATTACAGTTACAGGAAGAAGATGAAGGATCTAAATTAAATTTGTTCAAGTAGCTTTTGAAATTACCATGACCAGTGAAAAATTGGGATTTTGTAGTTAGTGTAAAAATTATGGCATGACAGTCTCTTATTAATGATTGGAAAAAATTTCTTTGTTGTTTCCTTTATTAGAAATTTTTTATAGTTTATCCGTTATTTAATGATTTATTTATAATAAAAAGAAGGTGGAGGGGGGAGAATTAATCACGATTCTAATTTATTATTTGTTGATATACATATATATTTATATATATAAACAACTAAAATGATTAAATTACTAAAAATATATAATATCAAAAACGTTTAAGAATATTAAATTGCTATATTAAGAATATTAAAGTAAGGAAGTAAGGTATTGAATGAGGAGAGCAATGATACATAAACTATAGCTTTCTCACATCTTTGTTTCCTAAATATTTATGTGCTTCTTTATAGTTTACACATTTAATTGCATCTTAATGAAAAAAATATGCAACGAGCAATCCAAGGGACATTTTAAAAACACATATTTTATGATAAAGTAATTTTCTTTTGGAAACAAAAACCTTTCAAAGTAGATAAATACATACGTATCTGCTGTAATCTCTACAAACTGTGATCGATATTCAATTGCATAAATCTATATGCTCTAAATTCCGTGTGTATTGATCTCGAAATTGTTAAACAATAAACTTGCCACAAAAATTTCAACTCAACTTTCATAAAAAAAGAAAGAAAACAAATCTAAATTTTGGTTTACTTTATAACTGAATTATGCATTTATTTGTACTCATATTACTTCAATATAAATATCTTTGACCCAGTAAAGTTATTTTAAACATAACTATATTTTCAGCTGTAATTAAATAGGCAATGTAGTTACCAAAATCATTACTTCACAAAACTTAATCTTACATTTTTTTCACTTAAATAATGTAAATAGACGATAATCACGCGCTTTGCAGCGGTATTTCATGATGTTGTATATAT
>BMAV01009929.1:0-11089 GCA_019973955.1 Trichonephila inaurata madagascariensis
CCCGGGTATGGGACACGCTTAGGTGTGCTGCAGAAGGGGTGCGCGGTTACGTTGGATCCTCACCCTGGACTGTATCACTATCTTCTGGTGTACTCTGGTAAGCGCCGTGCCTGGTTATTGGCCAGTTGACCGGCACACTGCCTCCCTTGTTGACCGTGGTGGGTGGAGCACGCCAGGATGAAGTGTATACGCGTTGTTATGGATCCAATACTGCTGTGCCGGAAAAGGCCTCGTATTACCAACAAACCTAACGTCAATGAAACTGCCAAAATTCACGATTTTAATTTTATCCTTACCAAACAATGATATGTATAAAAATCGCCATTTGCTATCTATAAAGCACTGATTGGAATTGGTGGCGAACCGAAGTCAGTAAACGTTTACGATCCGGAGATCTCCTAATAGAAACTACGTCCGCGTTACAAACAAAGTCATTTCTTCCGCGAAATCATCCCTCAGGGGCTCACCTCTTTAGGTGAGTTCGGTTTCACGCTCCCGAGGTGCCCTAGTGATCTTTTTTCCTCTCCTCTCTCCCCTTTTTTCTTGGACATTTGTATGTTTTGGGATAATTTTCGTTTATGGTTTTGTGATAAGATATCACTGCTTTCTTTAAATAACCACCAATTATTGTTTTCCTTTTTATTACTATAACATTGTTACAAAAATATAAAAACCCAAAAAAAAATCATAAGATACGTTTTAAAAATTAAAAAAAGAAAATTATATATTTTTCATTAACATAATAACAGGTCGACGCGTATCAATGCCGATCTGCTGCATACCTGACCTTTAGCTATAGGGTCTCAGTACCACCCTTATAGCCTCCCGCGAGGGATACTTATTTGGCAGTGGAAAGGATCCTGCGGGAAGGGTATGCGGCGGAGAGTTGCGTGCGTCACCGATGACGGCTCTAAGGAACGCTCTGCCTCAAAGCGGTCCCAGAGGACGAGGAACTTGGTTGCGGATGGCTAGGCGGCGGGGACTCCTTCATATCGAGAAATCCTCCTGACTTCGGCCTGGACCGTGCCCGGCAGCACGTTATGGGGGTTTCCGTCGTCTAGCTTTGAAGAATCCTCCGGCGGTTCATATCTTGGCACGTTAGAAAAGTGTGGGAATTCAGGGCCTAGCGGGGGCCCTGATGGAACTGGAAGGAATCCGTACTGCCAAACAAAATGAAGACAACCAAAGAGAAAAACGTTTTGCTGCCTCCTATGGAGACAAATACGACCTCTCTAGCGCCATCACATACTCTTTCCTGGGCTGACCGGGTTGATCCCTCAACCCCGTCATCAGACCCAGGGTATTTTTTGTGCCCCGGCGGAGGCCAGAATCCGTCAATTTCTCCCCTGGGGGAGCAACAATTGCACCAGTCTGCTCGTTTTTTCATAATGAAAAAAAATGAAGATAATTTTGATAAAGTTTCGCCTTTTTTAATTCATAAGGCAATCACCAGCGCAATAGGAGCCGTCAAGACAATTCGGAAGATGAGATCTGGAGACCTATTCCTCGAGGTTGAATCTTCGAATCAAGCTTCAGCTCTTATGAAGATGAAGAAGCTGGCCCATTATGATATAACAGTCGCTCCACACAACAGTCTAAATTTCTCCCGCGGAGTTATTTCGGCTGCGGATTTGTTGAATGTAGACATTGAAGAAATAAAAGAGAATTTACGTGAACAAAAAGTGTGTGAAGTCAGAAGAATAACGATAAGGCGAGATGGACAGGTGCTCAATACAAAGCACCTCATCCTGACCCTTTTCCCTCCCTGCCCTTTCCCACAGTCAAAAAATTTTCCTACCAAAATTGCCCAGTTCGCGCCTACTTTTCCAAAACCCCTGCGTTGTTTTAACTTTTTCGGAAAATAGGCCCCAAATTTTTAAAAACCATTTTTGTCAAAATTTACCCTGTGCTCGTTGGCTGAAAATGGGCCAAACAGTACAAAACTGCAAAAAAAAAGAGGGATGTGTTAACTTTTGGTGGGATCATCCTTCTTATTCTCGTACTTCCCCCCATTTGGGCCCTACTGAAAAGAAATTCCCCACCCTGAAAAAAAAAAATTGTCCTCCCCTTGAAGCCCGGCGTGTTGTCTCCTCACGCACCGGCCCCCAGGTTAAATTATCATCAGTTGCAAAAAAATCCAAAAAAGCATCTACACAAATCCAAGGGAAAATATTCCGAATCCCCTCTCCACCTCCCTCCCCAAAAAGTGTTAAAATTATAACACCTAGGAACATTTCTCCCAAAGCTTCGAGTCCCTCCCCAAAACGAGCTAATGTTATAATATCTAAGAACATTACTCCCAAAACTTCGAGAAGCAGGAGAGCCCGTCAAAGGGAACTCCAGATGGGGCCTCCCCCCAAAAAAAAAATCAAACTTTTTCAAAAAAAATATGGGTTCCGGAAGTCGGCTGATGAAAATTTTATGCATTGAGGGAAGATGAATCCCTCATGGGGGATCAGACTACTGATCCATCGACTTCTGTCCCAAACCCCGGGAGGTAAAAATCAAATGAAAACCCCCTTTTTTTTCATGGAATTGCCGTGGTTGAGGACTAGGTTTGGGTGATTAAATCCATCCCTATTCCCCGTACCGGCCCCCATGTGGGGGCTATTCAGGAAACATTTCGAAGAGCACAATTCCCCAAAAACCCTTTTGGGTTTTAAGTGTACGACGGGATGTCGATGAGAATGCATCTCCAACTGGAGGTGTATGCCTCTTCACGTCCCATCTGTATCCCAGTAATGTCGTCACACTGCACACATCGTTACAGGCTGTGGCTGTACGGATTCATATCCATTCTTTAGTCACAGTCTGCTGTGTTTACTTACCACCGAATGATGTTGTGCCACAAGTAGATTTGAATCAATTAGTCTGTCAATTGCAAGCTCCATTTATTTTGCTCGGTGACTTTAACGGACACAGCCCTCTGTGGGGACATGATGATACAAACTCTCGCGGGCGACAGATCGAACAGTTGATCTCTGATCACTGTCTCTGTCTGCTAAACAACGACGAAAAAACGTATTTCCATGCACCTACTTGAGTGACATTTCACTTCTCGATCTATAGCCATATCTACTGCCAACTCTGCTACCGATGTTGGAATTTTACAGTAGATAATGATCTACATAACAGTGATCACTTCCTCTCTCCTCTAGTTCCTGCATGTTAATGCGTGGGGACACGCGAGTTCAGTCCTCCCACTTATCATTTTCTTATCGCGCAGACTGGGACAAATTCACGGTCAGCGGTTATCACCGGCACAATGGTTCAGAACAGGGCTGGGCGATGATGCTGTTTTAAAGTCACTGAAGTTATTCGGAATGCCGCCTGACGCAGCACCTCAAAACATCGAATTTACCCGGAAGCTGTGCAGACCATGGTGAAACCTCTTCCCCGCCAACAAAGTCAAAAGGAATAGTGAGAGCGTGGGGGTATTTGGTGGAGATACCCCACCACTGAAAATCTCATAGCGTTCAAACGTGCAAAAGCGTCAGCTCGTAGAATACGTCGTCAATGCCAGAGAGAATCTTGGATCAAGTATGTGTCTTCAATCACATCGTCAACTACCAGCCAACAGTTATGGAGAAAGCAAATAAAGCTGAATGGCCTTATCGGAGTTTACCCATTCCGATATTGGAAACATCGCTTATATTCATCACCTGTCGATGTGGCCAACTTCTGATTTGGCCAGACTTTTGCTAGTGTAGTGTCCAGCCCGATCCGCGCGCCCCTGCATTTCAGGTGACTCAGAAATCGAGCGGACACCTATCAACTTCACACACAGGTGTCGACAACCCCTACCCTACAACTGTGACTTTGACATGTGGGAATTCAGCAGGGCCTATCATCAGCCCATATTACTCAGTCCAGGTCCCGATGGAATATCCTATGAATTGCTTCTGCCATTTGAATGAGGGGATTCACTAGTAAGTCTCCTTTACCTATTCCAACCACTATGGAGGAGCAGTGTATCCTACTCAATGGCAAGAAGCCATAGTGATCCCCATCCCAAAACCTGAAAAGATCCAAAGAACCCTAAGCTTTTATCGACCGATAGCACTCACGAGCTGCATTTGTAAGACACTAGAACGTATGGTCAATGCCCGTTTCGTTCATGAATCTGAAAAGAATCGAAGCATTCTCTGTTTCCAGAGTGGCTTCCGCAAAGGAAGATCCACTCGACAATATCATCATGCTGGAGGGCAAAATCAGAAACACTTTTTGTCCGAGGAATCATCTAGTTTCTATCTTTTTCGATATCGAAAAGGCACATGACCGTACTCCTTTGGCGCTATGTATACTTCTGCAATTTATATTTGATTTGGATTACAGGCAATTTGCCTACTTTTACAAAAATTTCAAATCTTCGTAATTCTTTTTAGTGAGACTGTGGCATTCCCTTCTGCTCCTTTCACCCAAGCTGAGGGAGTTCCTCTAGGGAGCATTTTGAGTGTCACCCTTATATGTCATATTTCTCGCATTTTAAATGTATTTTCGCCTCTATATAGCTTCATTATAATGTAATTACCTTCAGATCAGTTGTGAAGGATCAGACATGCGCATGATTGGAACGGTAAAGTTACAAACTGCCGTCAACAATGTTATTAAATGGTGTGACACCAACGGTCATAGCATTTTGCCAGTAAGAGCTGCTGCGCACTTTTGCCGCAAACGGGGTCTTCATCCCGAACCTGAAATACGCATTCGGGTATGTTGGCCCCTGTAGTTCCTGACGTATGATTCCTCGGAGTGATTTTCGACCGTCGACTCACTTTCCTTCCATATTTACAATTGCGGAAGAGGTGTGAAAAGTCTTTAAACCCTCTTGAAGGTGCTTTTGGGTTCAACACCTTCCTGGGCGATCGAACATCATTGCTCCGAGTGTAATCAATCTATCACCTGTCCCGCATGGATTACGGTTGTGCCATTTGCGGATCTGCGTGCAACTCTGCGCTGAAAAACTTGACCCTGTCAACCATATGGCACTGAGAATCTGTTCTGGTGCATTTCGCTACCACCACCAGTGCAGAGTCTTTATGTTAATTGCTACCAGCTTCCTCTGAACCTTCGACGTGAGGAAGCTGTCTTGCCTATTATTTTAAGATCTTGTCCGCCCTTCACATCCTCTGAAATGTATGAGACTCACCACCACCACATGAAGAGATTCTTGAGGATGCCCGGCCATTCAACATACGCCGTTTATGGATAGGATGAACAACTTATAACCGAACTCGACCTACCCATCGTGGATATCCAGCGTGCGAACCTTTTCCATTCCAAATTTTGAATGTACCACGGTTCCATTATATCAATCCTTTTGCCAATTACAGTAAATCCACCGTAACACCTGTCGTTCTTCAACGCGTCTTCGCCTACCACCGCAGTCAGTATAGGGAGTTTTCGGCCATCTACACAGATGGTTCGGAAACGTGCGGATTACGTTGGGTGTGGAGTAGTGATTGAAGATAATATACTGGTTGCCGATCAGACGCTTTTGCAGCGTTACTGCAGAGAAGCTTTCGTCGCTATTTACCGTGCACTTCAATTAATCGACCTAACATACCCCGTAAGTACTGCATCTATACTGACAAAGTACAGCGTATAGGAAGCGCTTGAAAAATTATAACGATCATTGTCATCCAGTGGTTTGTACGTACTCGACATTACGAGTCGACTGGTACAGCAAGGGTTTTGATATAATATTTTACATACCGAGCCACGTGGGAATTATTGGTAACGAGCAAGCGGACAGCGTGGCACGGTCGGCGACGACCATCTGCCGCTAGCAGTTCCGCTATCGGATATTAAGCGCGTCATCCTGCATCATTTATATACGATCTGGCAGGAATCATCATGGAGTCAGCAGTTGAATAACAAACTGCCTGTGAACCTGTCATAGGAGCATGGCTCGTGATACCAATGCGAAGAACTGATGTCAAATTGACTCGTCTTCGCATTGGTCATACCCGCTTTACGCACAGACATTTGTTGTTGGGGAAGATGCCTCTTATGCCCTGTATGGTTCGTACTAGTACAACATATTTTAATAGATTGTCCCGTTTTAATAATTTTTATCGCATCATCTTTTTAATTCATCTCATTTAACTTTACCTGACTTGTGGGAGAAAACCCAACCAAAAACCTATTTGCTTTTATAAAAAAAGATTACTTATATTTAATTAACAAATTATTTTTTGTTTTAACTTTTATTTTATATATGTGCATGTAAGCATGCACATATTAAAATATATATGCAAATATTTTATATATGTATTTTAATAACAAAAGATTTAATGAAACGTGTGGCGCAGTATAGCCAAATTGGCTCTTGCGCCATAAAACCCTACACTCACTCACTCACTCACTCATTGCATCTGATGAGAGATTTGTGGACTGAAGCCTTCTTCTCACAGCGAAAAATCAAAATTTGCATCCTTTACGGTTCGACCAAAAGAATTTTTCTAAGTCATTTTCAGTCGATGGCGAAGATTCTTGAAGTTTCTGAATAACCAAAATAATGTTCGAGTACTACCGCCCTTCTTAAAATGTTATATTTGTTTCCAATTTTAGAGCACGCCATAGAAGTATTTTTTAAAAAGACCCGGTCTTTTATCTAATGAGTCTACGTGTTTTGATTTGTTTTTCAACATGTAATGGCAGAATAATGCCCCGAAACCGAAAAAGGACTCTCCGACATGTTTAGCAAGATCCTGATAAAATAGTCTTCGCAAATTCTCTTTTGAAAAATATTGCGTCAGGCCATGCTGTTCCGATGACAAAGTGCTTCCCGCAGTTTTGGTACTACAGCTCGCTGTTTGTTTCATTCGCCATTTTGAGTATAATTGTGCCATCTATCTTAAGAGTTGCTGGGGTCCTACTTCTCTCGGAGACAGTGAAAAGGCCACACGCAATATCTTTGTCACGAAGCCTTTGTGTAAAACGAGACGAAAAAAAAACATATGGAGCGATTCCGGTAATTTGAAAAGGAGGACTTTCCAGAGGATCCGTCTGGGTGAGAAAGTATAGGCCAAAATTTTCACCTTTCTACTGTAAATTTTTCTTTTTCGTCACGATTCCTGCAATCCATATTGTGGACCAGAATTTGTCGACTGTAATTTCTTATCAGGTCTTAAGATGGAGTATCTGTGAGTACTTGTAAAGTGCCACAGCACTGTCGATGTCGATAGGGGAATCGTCAGTAACGGCGTCGGCGCAGGGTGCGTTCGATGAAACGATTCAAAGTGGGGGAATCTGTGTCTTCCATCTCCACGATTCCGAATTTCTTTCTTTTCATATAATTTCGAACATGGTGCTGAAAAACAGGAGATTTTGCAACTGATGAGAGATTTCGCGGACTGAGAAGTCTTTCTTCTCACGAAAGGAAAAATCAAATTACATCCCGGAAGCGTTCGACCAAAAGAATTTTTCGAAGTCATTTTCAGTCGATGGCGAAGATTCTTAAAGCCGAATGGGAATCAAAAATACTTTCGAGTACTACCAAGTTCCTCTTAAAATGTTATATTTGCTTCAATTTTAGAGCACCATAGAAGCACTTTTAAAAAGACCCGGTCTTTTATCTAATGACTCTACGTGTTTCTTGATTTGTTTTCAACATGTGTAATGGCGATTAATGCCCTTTAACGAAAAAGGACTCCTCCAAAATGTTTAGCAAGATCCTGATAGAATAGGTTCACTTTTAAATTCACCTTTTTGAAAAAATATTGTTGTCAGGGCCCTGCTGTTCCGATGATTTAAAGTGCCTTTTCCCGCAAGTTTTGGTACTACAGCTCGCTGTTTTTTCATTGCCATTTTGAGGTATAATTGTGCCATCTAAACTTCAAGAGTTGCTGGGCTCTACTCTCTCGGAGACAGTGAAAAGCACCACACGCACATCTTTGTCACGAGTTTCCTTGTGTGAAAACGAGACGGAAAAACATATGGAGCGATTCCGGTAATTTGAAAAGGAAGGACTTTCAAAAGGATCCGTCTTGGGTGAGAAAGTATAGGCCAAAATTTTCAATTTTTTCAATAAAATCTTTTCTTTTTTGTCACGATTCCGCAATCCATATTGTGGACCAGAATTTGTCGACTGTACTTTATCAGGTCTAAGATGGGTATCTGTGAGCAATTTGTAAAGTGCCACAGCACTGTCGATGGATGGGAATCAGTAACGGTGCCTAAGTGCAGGTGTTCGATGAAACGATTCAAAGTGAGGATCTGTGTCTTCCATCTCCACGATTCCGATTTCTTTTCTTTCATATAATTTTCGAACATGGTGCTGAAAACAGGAGATTTGCAACTGATGAGAGATTTGTGGACTGGAAGTCTTTTCTTCTCACAGCGAAAAATCAAATTCATCCTTTACGGTTCGACCAAAGAATCTTTCTAAGTCATTTTCAGTCGTATGGCGAAGATTCTTGGAAGTTTCGGAATGGGAATCAAAAATACTTTCGAGTACTACCAAGTTCCTCTTAAAATGTTATATTTGCTTCAATTTTAGAGCACGCCATAGAACATTTTAAAAGACCCGGTCTTTTTTTATCTAATGATCTACGTGTTTCTTGATTTGTTTTCAACATGTGTAATGGCGGAATTTAAAGCCTTGGAACCGAAAAGGACTCCTCCACATGTTTAGCAAGATCCTGATAAAATAGTTCCAAAAATTCCTTTTTGAAAATATTGTGTCAGGCCATGCTGTTCCGATGATTAAAGTGTTCCCGCAAGTTTTGGTACTACAGCTCGCTGTTTGTTTCATTCGCCATTTTGAGTATAATTGTGCCATCTATCTAAGAGTTGCTGGGGCTCTACTTCTCTCGGAGAACAGTGAAAAGCACGCCCACACATCTTTGTCACGAGTTTCCTTTTTGTAAAAAGAGACGGAAAGAAACATATAGCGATTCCGGTAATTTGAAAGGAGGACTTTCCCGAGGATCCGTCTGGGTGAGAAAGTATAGGCCAAAATTTTCAATTTTTCAATAAAATCTTTTCTTTTCGTCACGATTCCCGCAATCCATATTGTGGACCAGAATTTGTCGACTGTACTTTATCAGGTCTAAGATGGAGTATCTGTGAGCAATTTTGTAAAGTGCCACAGCACTGTCGATGTCGATAGGGGAATCAGTAACGGTGCCTAAGTGCAGGTGTTCGATGAAACGATTCAAAGTGAGGGAATCTGTGTCTTCCATCTCCACGATTCCGAATTTCTTTTCTTTCATATAATTTTCGAACATGGTGCTGAAAACAGGAGATTTGCAACTGATGAGAGATTTGTGGACTGAGAAGTCTTTCTTCTCACAGCGAAAAATCAAATTACATCCTTTACGGTTCGACCAAAAGAATCTTTCTAAGTCATTTTTCAGTCGATGGCGAAGATTCTTGGAAGTTTCGGAATGGGAATCAAAAATACTTTCGAGTACTACCAAGTTCCTCTTAAAATGTTATATTTGCTTCAATTTTAGAGCACGCCATAGAAGCACTTTTAAAAAGACCCGGTCTTTTTTTATCTAATGACTCTACGTGTTTCTTGATTTGTTTTTCAACATGTGTAATGGCGGATTAATGCCTTGAACCGAAAAAAGGACTCCTCCACATGTTTAGCAAGATCCTGATAGAATAGTTCGCAAATTCACTTTTTGAAAATATTGTGTCAGGCCATGCTGTTCCGATGATTAAAGTGCTTCCCGCAAGTTTTGGTACTACAGCTCGCTGTTTGTTTCATTCGCCATTTTGAGTATAATTGTGCCATCTATCTTAAGAGTTGCTGGGGCTCTACTTCTCTCGGAGACAGTGAAAAAGCACGCCACACGCACATCTTTGTCACGAGTTTCCTTGTGTAAAACGAGACGGAAAGAAACATATGGAGCGATTCCGGTAATTTGAAAAGGAGGACTTTCCAGAGGATCCGTCTGGGTGAGAAAGTATAGGCCAAAATTTTCAATTTTTCAATAAAATCTTTTCTTTTCGTCACGATTCCCGCAATCCATATTGTGGACCAGAATTTGTCGACTGTACTTTATCAGGTCTAAGATGGAGTATCTGTGAGCAATTTTGTAAAGTGCCACAGCACTGTCGATGTCGATAGGGGAATCAGTAACGGTGCCTAAGTGCAGGTGTTCGATGAAACGATTCAAAGTGAGGGAATCTGTGTCTTCCATCTCCACGATTCCGAATTTCTTTTCTTTCATATAATTTTCGAACATGGTGCTGAAAACAGGAGATTTGCAACTGATGAGAGATTTGTGGACTGAGAAGTCTTTCTTCTCACAGCGAAAAATCAAATTACATCCTTTACGGTTCGACCAAAAGAATCTTTCTAAGTCATTTTTCAGTCGATGGCGAAGATTCTTGGAAGTTTCGGAATGGGAATCAAAAATACTTTCGAGTACTACCAAGTTCCTCTTAAAATGTTATATTTGCTTCAATTTTAGAGCACGCCATAGAAGCACTTTTAAAAAGACCCGGTCTTTTTTTATCTAATGACTCTACGTGTTTCTTGATTTGTTTTTCAACATGTGTAATGGCGGATTAATGCCTTGAACCGAAAAAAGGACTCCTCCACATGTTTAGCAAGATCCTGATAGAATAGTTCGCAAATTCACTTTTTGAAAATATTGTGTCAGGCCATGCTGTTCCGATGATTAAAGTGCTTCCCGCAAGTTTTGGTACTACAGCTCGCTGTTTGTTTCATTCGCCATTTTGAGTATAATTGTGCCATCTATCTTAAGAGTTGCTGGGGCTCTACTTCTCTCGGAGACAGTGAAAAAGCGCCACACGCACATCTTTGTCACGAGTAAGAAACATATGAGCGATTCCGTATTGAAAGGACTTCGATCGTTTGAAAGTAAGCCAAATAATTTTCGTATTCCTTGTGTAAAACGAGACGGAAAGAAACATATGGAGCGATTCCGGTAATTTGAAAAGGAGGACTTTCCAGAGGATCCGTCTGGGTGAGAAAGTATAGGCCAAAATTTTCAATTTTTCAATAAAATCTTTTCTTTTCGTCACGATTCCCGCAATCCATATTGTGGACCAGAATTTGTCGACTGTACTTTATCAGGTCTAAGATGGGTATCTGTGAGCAATTTTG
>BMAV01009930.1:0-41380 GCA_019973955.1 Trichonephila inaurata madagascariensis
GCTTGTTTTACCCTCGAAGTGTAAGTTTTTTTTTTTAAATATTTCCAAATAAATTTTTTAATATGCATCTGGTTTATTCAAATATATTAAGATCAAACTTGAACATGGAGGTTCGGTCTAAGAGAAAACCTGATTAAGAAATTAATTAAAATTTTAAAAGCTAACTTAAAGTATCCGAACACGTTCGGAGTATTTTTTAACAAAATAGCATATTTAAACATTATAAATGCTTTTTAGGACTCAATACCAATAAATACTAATATTTAGCTAACAATATTTAAAATAAATTACTTAAATTTTAGAAAAATCACAATTATAAGAGAAATTTATTTTTGAAAAACTTCAAAGCACAGTTAGAGAAAATAATAATAAACTTATATTAGTAAGAGTATTACTAAGACACATTAGATGCATTTATCTGAGAAATGTACTAAAATTTTAATATTTTATTAAAATTTGAAATTTTTAGAGCTGATTGTATAAACATTGTAAGAAAAGTTACATTCCTTATGAGACCATTATTTAAATAAGAAGCCACACAAAACTCAAAAAGTATTCATGTAATAAGAAATATTTTAGTATATTCTATAGAAAATAACGTCAGGTTCTAAAAATTTTACGGAAATACATTAGTAACATTTTGAGTTATCAGACACGTCATGATACATTTTAAGTACCGTAAAAAATCCGGCGTATAACGCGCACCCATGCTTTCAAGCTGCATTTTTTAATTTTCCGGTATGTTCGCCGTATAACGCGCACCCATCTTTTTAAGAAGAAATCTGAAATTTTAGTATACAACGTTCTTATGTTTTGAAGTCGAGATATTATGCCAGACTTTTGAAATAACAGTATATTTCTAGAATTAAAACTATTTATCTTACCTTATGAATACAGTTATTCATAATGTATACCATTTCTTTTAAATAAACAGTATTTCGATATGTCTAAAAGTAAAAAAAAATTTATGCTCGTCTCTTTTGTTATTTTTAAAGCTATCGTTTTTATACCCGGCGTATAACGCGCACCCTTATATTTTGATCTCTTTTTTTGTGTTCAAAGTGCGCGTTATACGCCGGATTTTACGGTAATTAAAATCCTTACTTCTGGTAGATTAAAGAGCCACTTCCGGTTTATATAATTTTATAAAACTAATTGTAACTTGGCCTCTAGGTAGTGTAGAAACAAAATTAAGTATGTTTTGTAAAGCCAAAAGATAGCTCTATGCAATAAAATAAAAAACAAAAATATCTGTCACAACCGAATTTGGTCATTTTCAACGTATTCGGATACGATAAGACGTGGTAAATGGAGTGTGGAAGTGTGTTGACAATGAAGAAACTAAATACATGTAGTACTTGCTTTTAGTATTAATAACAGTCGGTAATTAATCTCAAGCTTCTGAAACTAATATTGGAAGCTGTTCCTTTGTTGCGTTATGACTGCGGAAGCGTTTGAATGCGACACTGCTGAGTGAGTGAAATTTATATTAACGCCGCACTATAAAACAACACGCCGGCTATTGGTGACGAACCTCGAAATCTTTGAACCTCAGTCAGGTGATGAGGACGACACCTGATCTGGCACTCCTCTCTCTTAACTTTCACACCACAGGGACGTTAAGACAGCCTCGGCAAACTTAACCTGCTGCGGCCTCCTGTACACGGGGGGTGTTATGTGGCACCAGGAATTGTACCCGAGACAATAACTACTAGGTTTCCACGGCCACTCATCGCTTCTGAAAAAGGAATAAGTATCTCTTCTACTTTCGTTTCATGTTCTGAAAGAAAATTACTTTCAGCTACTGCTCTAACTGATAAAAATTGCCCCACTCACAATGATATTCCAGTTGTTTAAAACTTTCTTCAAGCAGAAAATATTAAAGCGCATTTCAACTATTGAAATTGTATTATTCAATGATGCGTTTCACCTGATTACAATGAAAAACAACTAAAGAGGGTTCCTCATTTCCAACAGATTTAAATAAATAAATCGAAAAAAAAGTAGTATCCAATTTTTTTTCGAAATTATTTAGTTTGTGTTTTTAACTTATTAGAACTGGAGACTAACAGTAAAAAGGAGAATTATTTAATTGACCTTTTTAATATGTAAAGGATTTAAATGTATTGCTGTTAACAGCTCAAACTTCGAATGGGAAAGATTTTTTCTGACAAAAAGCGGAAAAAATCAGAGACTTCAACCTTTTATTCTCTTGCAAAGGTGTTACTATTAAATCAAAACATGTTTGTTAATACTTTCGATTTTCATTTTGTTTTGTTTTGAAAGATTTTGAAAATTCAATGAGTACATTTGGTGGCCCTGATGCAAATGGTGTGACATATTTCATACAGGACTGTAAAGAGTCATTTGTTACTTTTTCATCGTTAAACTTACAACACGATATAATATTCGAAGAAACTTTGATCGATGGTCAGGCAAAGAGTTTCTTGAATTGAAAACTTAATATTACGACATTGTTTTCGTTTAATAACGCTTTGTTATAATAATTTCTGCATCAATAAAGTTCTGTTGAAATTTGTAGGTAATTCAATACTACAATTACGTTAAAATGAATCACTTTCTGATTATTTTATTGAAGCCAAAGAGATCGGAAATACCTTCTCTGCAATTAATTGATTCGTCATTATTTAAAAACTGAATTACATGAATGCAGGACAACCCATCAAATTGAATTATTTTATACGTGGCTATTAGGAATTAAACAGAAACTTCAGGTTTATAAAACTGTAAGATAATAAAACTATAAATAAAAAAAATAAAACTATAAGAAAAATCCTTTTCAAGTACAAATCCTCGCATTTCCCTTGAGTTGATACAAGGACAAGATATGAACATCAAGCATAACTTCACTAAAACTGTAATTCAAAGCGATAATACATATAATAAACAAAATTGCTCTTTTATTGTAATGCGATAGGACCTTTTCTCGCATTTGTTTTCACCAAACATCGAAGTTTAAAGTGTAGTATATATAAATATGTTTTTGCCATATTGCCGCAAAGTATGAACCTATTTCAATCAAACAGAAATTGATGTGATCGTTATGAATCCATCATCTTTAATGTATAAACGGCTACTTTTAATGTTATTTCATTCACAGCTTTGATTGATAGTGTTAGAAAATAATTTTTAAGAAAAATATTTATAACAGTACGATTCACAGCTTTTAAGAAATTTCAATGGGTCACTTACAACGTTTGGTAATGGGCACATTTCCTAAATTGGTAATCCAATGTTTCTCAAACTGTGGGGAGCGCCCCTAGGGGGCGGGATAACTCTACGAGGAGGGCGCGAGCATATTGAAAAGTCGAAAACAAAAGATTGTTTAAAAAATTATTAATTTACTGAAAGTAAGCAAAAAAAATTACATTCTAACACAATAAAAAATAAAATACAATTTACACTTATATTATACACTTATAAATATATCAGTACCACGCAATGTATTTTATAGTTAATTTAGCTATACTGAGTTAAGAACAAGTTTATTAATTATCAGTGACCCCATGGGCTTGTCATATACAAAATTATATGCAAAAATTAACTCGTATCTTGATAATTTGTACGGTTTATAATTAATCCCTTAAATGCTGATCGAAAGTTACGCGATTCGCCATCCAATGACTCTGTTTAACGTGTAGGTGAACGTATGTGGTGTATGGGGAGGGGTAGAAAAGGAATAAATAAGCCAATCTTTTGAAATAAGTAAATCCATCGCAAACACTGTCAAGATCATTTTATTGCTTTCCAAAGCCTTTGGAACAATTTTATGAATAGCAGTTCACAGAAAAGATCGTACTTCGGAAATAGGTATACATATGTCATGGCAAATAACGCTCTGGATGAGCGAGATGTTTATATGCGCCATCAGCCCTTAATTTAAAGTCGTATTTTGTGTTTAGTGTCAAAGTATAGTGTATTTGAATTCAATACATTGTTATTGTATGGAAAGTTATGATTTAATACTGGGTCGCAAATATTGAAAGTTTGAGAAGCACTATGATAATCTTATGTATTAATTTAGAATATATATATAATAATTGGTAGCCATAAATTTATCGTTAAAATTTTGTTGTTAATAACAAAACTATGAATTCAGATGATGTTATTAGCAAGATGTCTTAACACAAAGCAAAATATAAAATCAACACACACAAAGAGAGAATGTAAAGTTAATAAAACTTTCAAATAATAAAACGGAGAATGTGCAGGACAATTTTCGATTTCCAACACCGTGATAAATGATAAATTGGAGCTCAAAATCCGGTCAGATGTTTCTAAAAATCAAAGAAATGCTCTCTGCGTAATTTTTTTGTTTGTTTGGTAATGGATTTTTATAAAATATTTATATATATATAATTTAAATAGAGTGTTCCACTTAAAAAAGTCACAAAAGTTATATAAAAAATATATTACGGGTTGAACAAAATATTCTACAAGAAAAAATAAGTATTAAGATCTTTTATTCCTAAATAAATTTTTACATCTTCAAGTATAAATTGAAACTTTCATAAAATCAATTCAACCGTTTTCTGAATCTTACAGTTTTCCGGATGCAAAAAGTAAACCGGAGATACATCAGCATTAGTAATTATTTATCTTATATACGACAGAAAAAAATTAGCTATAAAATAAAGCTAACAACAGCAGTTATAATTAAACGAAAGTATATATGTTCTCTTGAAATTGTTCGCCGTTCCCACATATAATCTAGAAATGAAATTTATTATCCATAAACCTTTAAAATAGGCATTTCCAATGATATTTTCTCTTTTGTGAATAATAATTTTTGATAGCATGATGATAACTTGTTTTTAAAGAATTTTTTTTAGCCTGTGTTGCTTAGTATACACTATACATACATTTAGTTTTGATTAAATTCCGTATGTGTTTCATTTCATATAAAATTTAAATAATATCTCTTATAATAATTTTAAATGAATCTTAATGGATAATCTATTCTTTGATACGTAAATGAAACATATGTAATAACGTCTCTGTGTGATGAGTCGTATACAACCTTTTCTTGTTTATTTAACACGATGCTATATATATATCTGTTTCGAATTACTCCCAAAACTACATTTGCAGCTAAAAACTGAAAATATTTATTTGAATTTAATGTGAAGCTATATTTTCTGAAATTCCCTTAATAATACCTCAAAGCTGTATCATTATGAAGCAGCAATGACAAAAATGTAAAAGGGGGGATTGGAAAAAGTTTTTATACTAAATGTTAATCTGGTTTTGTCAGATGTTTTTCGGAAAAATACTTTTATAAAACACTCAATTACTTCCATTTAATGTTATACTCACCGTCTCGCTCTCTTTATTATTTAGCTAGAGTTATTGCAAAACCGTGCAAATAGCCATAACGTTTATTTAATAAGGTGTACGCGAAATTTATAAAATAGACTACATATATAGGTTCCTTTTCCTTTTAACTTATTCCGGAGTTTCTTCATGACGTTGTTTGATTTGAGAATATCGTTTTATGAAAGAACCGGAGTACATACCAGGTATTATATAAAAAGTTCCTAAAAGGGAGAAAAGAGAAGTTGCCAGACTATGGGAAGTAGATGTTTGTTGAGTATTGTGAAATTGTAACTAATCTCATAGAAAAAATGTCAAAAAAAGTGTTGTATTAAACATAAATGTAAATAGTAAAGTATTCTTAGGATAATAAATTATTTTAAAAATAAGCAACATTTTTGTCTCGTTTATGTTCGGTTCATGCATATTAATATTCATTACATTTTGATTCAGAAGAAAATAATATATTTTAAAACTTCCATTATGTTCAAAAGCAATTTCAATTCTACGATATCTACAGCATATGATAATCCACAGTAAAGAATAAGATCTAACCCTTATAATAACGATTTAATAGACTTATTATAATCAGCAAATTATCGTAAACTAGGGAATAATTAACTATTTGAATATACTGTTTATTTATAAAAAGAATATATATTATACTACATGGGAATCTTATGTGATTTTAAAAAAATGAGAGCTGCAAGAATAAGTTTTATCACTCATTTCTATGCATTTGTCATTGCAATAGAGAATATAGTATATAATACATGTGCGAAATAATAAACTTTTGAAACGAAACATTTTTATGTATGTTAATAAAAATTCTTTATTTAAAAATTAAAAACAACAATATTTGTGTTAAATTTTTA
Organism: Trichonephila inaurata madagascariensis; assembly: GCA_019973955.1. NCBI lineage: Eukaryota > Metazoa > Arthropoda > Arachnida > Araneae > Nephilidae > Trichonephila > Trichonephila inaurata. The sequence goes on from BMAV01009930.1 coordinate 6,210, forward strand.
ACTGTTAAATTTCAAACACTAAAATAAATAAAAGGGTAATTTGAGACACAAATTTCTAATAAAAAGGGGAAAGTTCCTTTTAAACTGATTGTTATTCTGTTAAAACATAGTTTTTATAATGTATCATTTTTTTCACAGAAAAGCAACAATTGCTTGATACACGACTAACTCTAAGTATTATTTCACCATTCATTAAGAGAAATGCTTACATGCAAGCATTATTTTTTTCTAATTAAAGAGTATAAATATAAAACAATAAAAAGTATCCTTTTATTTTTTACAACATACTTAACCATTGCCAAAAAGGAGTTTATTGTTAAATATTGAATTTTTTCCAAAAATATAAAATGCTACTAGTACTATATACTAAATGAATATAATTCTAAATGTAGGAAGAAATAACTTAGCAACAGTAGTACAATAGCATACTCTTAGAAACTAAGAATGCAAGCTTAAACATTTTATTCAGACCAACCAAACTTCACCTGTAATTTGCATTTACTACTAATCTGTAGGGAAAGAAATGTGAGCATCAATGAGTCATCATTACTAGAAGAATTAAAATGAACATACTATATAATGCTTTTGTATTAAGGTATCCGACTGCGTTCGGAACCGTGATTTTGCAAAGCGCATAAATGGATAATATTAATGATATTTAGTGTCCCTTAGATTAGAAAATGTATATAAAATTGGGTTAAGAATAGTATTACAATAAAAAATTATTTAAGTACAATATTTGACAAAAAAGGAACATAGAATGACCCTTTTTCAAAATATTCTCCTTTCAGGAAAAATGCTTCTATTATAATAATATTTTGCCTGTATATAGCTCAAACCTCTGTACAGAGGCTCAACTGGAATTTTTAAAATATATAACTTAGAAGTGGGCTTATCCATGTTTTGCAACAACAGAGGGGAGAAATTTTAAGAAAAAAATGCCGATAATTATTTCAAATGGTTGTAACTCTGAAAATAATGTAAAATTTTCAAAACTCATTGTTAGACCTCTGTACAGAGGTCTGAGCTATATACAGGCAAAATATTATTATAATAGACTCATCTTTCACAAAAGGAGAACATTTTGAAAAAAGGTAATTCAAAGTTAATTTTTTGCCAAAATATTGTATTTAAATAATTTTTGTTGTCAAAATGTCCTTAAAACAATCTTATACATATATTCTAATCTAAGTGACACTAAATATTATGAAAATTATCCATTTATGCGCTAAATCAGGGTTTCCCGGGGACCAAGTCAGATACCTAAAAACTATAACCAGGAAGATGATAACTAAACTTACTTCTTTAATACATGAAAATTAAAATTATATTACATAGGGCTATTGAAACCTTTAATTATACTCCAAAATACATCGCCATTATAGCTTCCTGCGAACACATAACCACATAAAAATAAAGATTAGCAAATTACTATAATCAATTATATTCATAGCTTTGTGTACTTGAAAAAATATATTATATGGAAACTTTCGAAGGAAGAGTACAACCAATCACTCAGAACACGGCAATTATAATATAAAATTATAATAATATTATTAATATAATAATTATTTAATATGTGGTACCATCTTGTGACTTTATCAATATCAAATTATCAAAATTATTAATAATATAATTATATTCCTAAAAGTGTAAGTATGGATTAGTCAAACTAATTCCAATAGGTGGACTTTAAAGCAAACCTTTAATTTGTTTTAAAAAGACTACCATTAAAACTAATATACAATTCTTTTTAAACTAATTCAATATGAAAATTTTAAACTTAAAAATTTATATTAAGCTTATATATTTACTGTGATATTCTAAAATTACTTCAATTTTGTCACTAGCATCTATGCAACTGGAAATATTTTTAAAGCCTTAACAGAATTGTGTGGGTGGGTATGAATAGTTTTATTTTTAAAAATTCAATGTATCTTTACTATTTTTAATCCTCCTAAGTAAAAATTCTTACTTTTTTCTAATTTTCACACAAAAAATAAATGATTCCATAAGAAAATACATTTAAAAGGCTCAGGAATTCAATTTGTCAGGAGTATCCTTTTTTTTTTTTTTTTTTGAATGAAAGTAAGAAAAGAAGATTATTTTTTCTATTGTAAAGAGGCTAATAACGGTGCGTCTCAGGATAGATATACAATTCTTTAAATATATAAATTGTTTGCTCTCTTTGCATAAATTTTATTACAAGTATGTATTTCAAATGACACATATTTAGTTTACAAACATTTTTACAGTTATTTCTCAAACGTTCTTAACATTATATATATTGTATATATATATAATTTGTTTAACCTTCAGTGAAAATTAAATTCTTAAGATAGAATATGCCTAATATTTTCTTAAAGTTTTATTATTCATAGGAAATTCAACATCTTACATATATCATTATTCATATTTTAATGACTTTTTTTCATAAAACAGTTGAAAGGTTTTTATTATTATTATTTGATAGATTTTGCACATTTTCTCCTGATCTCATTTTCTTAACTTGCGAGTGCATTTAATTTAAGTGAAATATTTTTATTCAAACATATATTCATATCACTTATCGAATGTCATTCTAACCTTCAAAGAAACAATTCCTAGCATGAGAATAAATCTCAACTCATTTTTTTTATAAAAAAAAATGCTTCGAATTATATATAGATTACAAATGAAAAGAATAAATTAAAATTAAGCAGCGAAAGAGCATATTTAATCAGAAGCAACTTTTTTGAAAAAAATGATATTCTACCTCCCATTTCTGTGAAAAGTATCTCCCTTCATTTCTAAAGGCCATAAAATTATATCAAAATAAACACTAATCTAAAAAAATGCTTATTTATTTTTGAACTTTTCTATTTTAGGAAAATATTGGAATTAAATGGAAGAATTAAAAATATTTTTAAAAAATCTATTCAAAACTTTTAAATATTCAGATTTATGACACGTGAGTTGATTTAATTTTCAGAGATGAAAATAAAATTTATAAAAAAGGTTCTGATTTAATTGATTTTTTTCCTTATTGGTTTGTTTTAAATAAATAATGAAGCCTTTCATTTCTTTTACATTAGTTTTGATTTCTACCTAAAAATAATAAGACTTTAAGCATTATTATGAGAGAAATTTAAAATCTCATAATTATGTATAGGTTTTAGAAAGTATTTATTAATTTATTTGAAATAAAATCTCGCATCAGATATTAATAAAATATAAATAATTAAAATAATAAAATAGCAAACGAACTTTGAGAAAATTTTGAATAATTTTATAAAAAATATTCTTTGAGATGAGCTAACATATATTTGATTTTGCATCTGAAATTTCAGTCAAAGGATTCTACATCCAGTTTAAAAAAACTTAACGTATCTTTTAGTACAATTTCCAATAGTACAATAAGAAAATAATTGAAATCTTTCGCTTTGCTTTTAGTCATTTTCATTTCCATCATCCATGCGATAAAATATTATCGATAAACAGAAATTTGTACAGGAATTTTGAGGAGTCTAGTTTGAAACATAATATATAAATATAAATTTTCTGGATCAGGAAAGAAAAATCTTAGACTTTTCCAGAATTTATTCAAAAACTTTTATCAATTTCAAACCTATTCCAATATATAAAGAAGGGTATATTTTTTAAAATGTCTTGAGTAATTTTAGTTTTGATTGAAATAAAGTTTTGACAAAAAAGATGGGTTTCAAGTATTTAATATAAAATGAAATAGTTTCATATTAAAGTGTGATGTAAAAAAGGAATGATGTAGAAATTCAAATGTTAACTGATAGATTATTCATTGCAAAATAACCATTCCTTTTTTTTACTTTTATAGTCTGACTGAACGTAATGAATGTTACTAAAATTATAACTCTCATATAGCAAATATTAATTTCAGTGAATTTTTTTAATGTTTGTTAGCATTAAGATTCTATTAATATGACATATTTACATTGTTATCTAATGAAATTCTGTTCTAAAATTTTTAGTTATACCAGTTGAAGATCGAAAGTATTGAATTTTTTTTTACACTGGTGTTCAAAAGTTAAGAAACACATTTTCGAGAACTACTGAAAACTACTGAAACACTGATATGAAAACGAATTGGATATGGTGATACTTAAATTACTCGATATTAAGAAAATATCGGTATTCGCATATGATCATGGTTTATGCTCATGAATGAAAGATAGCCCAAAAGTGATGCAATAAAATAATACGTTTAAAAATTAATGTGGAGGGAATATGTGGTTTAGCAGAAATACTGTTTTGAGGTATTGAGAAAATAAGACCCCCCTTTTCTCAAGGCTCTTCCTTAGAATAGAATTTTTTGGAATAAGGCTGGTGAGCTGCAATTGCACTGTTAAGAACATTCCAATCATTCTACGTGGGATTTGGGGTCTAGAGACATGGCTGGTTACTCCAACCTCTGATTCTCCAGTCTGGAAGTATTCGTCGACCAACCAAACCCTTTGGGGTGGAGTGTTAAAAAGGAACTGAATGACTTTCTGAGGGAAAGAGCATTCATTCATAAATTGAACTGAGTTTGACCCCTTGTTTGAAAGTTTCACATAATAGCTTCCAGGTCTCTCATCTCTTTCAGAGAAGCCAATATACCTCCCTGAAATTCAATCAGTTCTATGCATGCCTTTCCCCCCAACATCATGCTTGTTCCCAGAACATGTTACTGACCACCTCTATACTTCTCCACTTGCATGATATTAGATAAAATATTCCATTCAGAATGAGCGATGCTAATAGGGAATCTCAATTCAAGAGAGAAAAGAACAGAGGTCCATACGCCCAATAATTATGTAGAAATCCTTTGTAACTTAAAAGCTGAAATTAGAATCTGAAACTTAAGTATGAAAATATTTTATTAATTAACAAACAGCCAAAGCATGCATCAATGCATTTATAATATGCAATCATATTCTTGGAAAAGTTAAATGAAATACAGTAAACTCATTAATAATATTGACGTGACAGTTTCGTAAAAAAAAAATGCACCGTTGACCAGCCAAATTGCTTTCAGCACGGTGAACGGAACATCCAGATTTTTTAAGAGTTTACGTGGCATATGTCAATGTAAGGTAAACATATAGTTAATCTTTCAACACGAGCGTACATCATGGGAACCTGTTGTGTTAGAAACAATCATTGAATAAAGAAATAACAGAATGCCGTCTTAAATTAATTGCTTTCGAAATACTAAAATTATTTATGTCCGGGACTTAGGTATGCCTCGAAAAAGAATATGAACTCATTCTGAACTCGTTTTGAATTCGACCGAGCTAAAAATTGTTGCATATGGAGAACAAGTTCGTCCTCCCAAAACAATTTTAATCATGCCGGATTTAACCAAGCAACAATGATGCGGCTTGGTAATCGACAGATACAATTGGGAAATGAAATCAATGGCATCCACTTTCCAGTCTTGTCTCATATTTTCTTATAATTACTGACATATTGTACATATGACATTGATAGATTGTTTTGTCTCATATAGAGTTATATAACAACAAATACAGCACCTTATTCAACAAATGGTGTCCTCATATATGATTAAATTTATTTGCAAAGCAATGGAATGTCCGTAAGAAGTCCATTACAACAATTACATTTGTCTCAAAACTACAAACATATGCGTCTACAATAGTGCAATTGAATGACAAACGACCAAATAGACGAAACTGTCTTTACAGACGAATCAAGCTTCTTGAAACAGTACAATGATCAGATTTAAATCTGGAGAGAAAGCATGAAATGTTTAAATTTTGCTTCTGCATCGCCATTAATGTCCTATCTTATAATGGTTTGCATATCCGGATGACCAGACAAAGTTACATCTTTAATGATTTAGAACATGTTCTCCTCCAGAACATTCGTGCGGCTTCATTTCAATAGCACAAAGTTGCAATTCCATATGTCGGCAAAGTTCGAAACTTCTCCCACCAAAATGCATTGCTGCCAAAACCACCTTGATCTCCCTACCCATTGTCAATCGAACATGTCTGATGATGTATGGAGAAACCAGGCTCAGTAAATAATATCTTAATAATACTCGTATCAACTTTGGCAATATTCGGAATCAGCACACATAATCACTATACTCCTAAAAAGATATCCAAAGCTTCTTTCATTTAGTGCAAGACATCTAGCATCAGTTTTTACCAGCCGTGGTGGCAACTTTCAGTATTGATTTCAACTTCTTCACCTCTCAGAAAGGTGTCTTTTCAACCTTTTGCTTTGTGTTTTGCATGCTATCTTTATGATAAATTTGTCAATGAGAAATCTTGTTTTCTTGATATTGCACTCTGGATAACCAAAAGTATGCATTTGACCTAACATAGGAACTGTATTTTTGTTCTTGTTTCACATATACTAAGTTGCTGCACTTCGTTAAGAATTCTTGGTACCCCAAAAATGGCGATTTTATCGGTTTTTATTTTTATGTAGTTATATTTTTTTAACAATTACCTTTCTATTGATTTATCACTTTTGTATGCCTGAAAATCAGAAGTTTGAAAATATTTCATTTGAAAAATGCAAACAAACAAATTTGGAAAATTAAACCACGCCCCCTTTTTAGAGGTGTCGGTGATTTTAGGCTAAAATTTTTATCAATTACTTTTCAAAAATAAATTTTATTTTTTTCTAACATTAAATGTAAACCTTACCCTACTTTTAGTGACTACAAATTTTATCGAGCTTTTTTTGTTTTGTTGATGGGCTTCTTCTTATTTTTATTATCTTCTAATTGAAGGGGAAAAAAAAAGATTTTTACTGATTGTTGTCTTTTCAAGACTGTTGTTGAAACTTCTGAGCTTTCAGTATTATTTTCTTTTTATCTCTTGAAGATTTGTTTTAAAAATGCCACGAGTAAAACGTCGAAATCTTTCTGCTCAAATGAACGTTGGTAGTAGGTTGTAAACGTTGGTGTTATTGATGTTATAAATACATGTGTCACAGAAGAAAACAAATTAAATCCTAACTTCAGAATTATAAGCAGTTATTAAATACTAAAAAGGCTGAACATTCTGAAGTGGGAAATTTCATTATTGTGAGAAAATTAGCAAAATATTTATGAAACTAAAATGCCCAGACTGTGACAAACAAACTTTAAAGCTTGCACTTGGGAACAAGGTAGGATTTTCCTACGTGTTAAATTTAAACTGCAGTTCTTGCGCTGAAAAAGTTTGTGCTGTAGAAACATCTAGTGAAAGGAAAGGTAATACTGTTCCTGATATTAATTTACGTGTCACGCAAGTATTCTCTAATATTGAAAGGTTAGTCTGCATTGAAAAACTTTTCATGGCTAGTAAATGTATCTCCTTTTTCATCGAGAACATATAGCAAATACACTAAACTTCTTCACAAAGCCTACGGTACTGCTGGAGACTTTGCTGAGAGAAGTACATAGTGAAGTGCGAAAGGCTTACGAAGCACCAACTGATATTCCCGTTGTTGATATAAGTGTTTCCTTTGATGATAGCTGGTTGACACGGGGACATACATCTTTGATTGGCATAGCTTGTGTTATTGATATACTTACAGGCTATGCAATTGATTTTGAAGTCATGTGTAAGGTATGTCGCAATTGTTCTGTAGCAAAAAGAGAACTGGGAGAGTCAAGTGCAGATTATGGCATTTGGTTTGAAGGTCATAGGAAGGATTGCGATATTAATCATTCTGGCTCATCAACTTGATAGAAATGGAGGCAGCATTATCCTCTGGAGATCACAGACATTGGGATTTCGTTATTCTACCTCATTGTCTGATGGGGATTGTAAAACCTTCAATTACTTTACAGAAAAAAATGTGCATGAGGATAAATTAGAGATAAAAAAGAGAAGTGCATTAATCATGTCAGCAAAAGGTTGGGCACTGGTCTACGAATGCTGTCAAGGATTCGAGAGCCCATGGCATTTCATTAGGAGGAAAATGGCATGGCACATTAAAAGAGTCAGCAATTAAAAATTAACTGTTTACTACCAAAAAGCCGTATTACAAAATAAAGGTAATGATCCTGCTATGATAAAAACAATATATGCTACTTTACATCACAGCATTTCGACAGACCAAAAACCTCAGTCATTCGAAATATCCAGTCGGTGCTGACTCATTGTGTTTTTACCAGTCCTAAAAAACCACAGGACAAAAACCACGTATGCATAAACAACATGTTAGGACTCCAATCAATGAAAGTCTTTCTATTTATCAACGACTTGCTTCGAACGGACTTTTAGAATGGTGCATTAATTGCGAACAAAATGTAATGAAAGCTTACACAACATGATTTGGTCGAAGTGTCGAAAAAGAAATTTTTTGTAAAATAAAGGCAGAGTAAAAACATGCCGTCCCAAGCTTTTTTGTGAATTCAAAAAGGGGGGACTCTACGTACTTTTAAAGAGCCCCCAAAAAACATTAAATGCACCTTTGGGGAAATTTTTGCATGATCTTGGTGATTCTCAACCCCGAAAAAGGATTATTCAAATCAGACGGGAAAAACACAAAATTGCGCAAATTGAAAAAAAAAGTTTTTAAAAAGATAGATTTTAAATTTTTTAAAAAAAAAGGGTTACATATGGTCAAAAATTTTCAAAGGTATTATAATAATTTTTTTTTTTTAAAATCGTGCATGAAAAATTTTTTTAATTTAGGCATTTTATATTAATAATTTAAAATTTCAGTTCTTATTTACCATATTTTTTTCATAAAAAATATACCATTTAAATATTATTAAAGAAAAAGTTTTTTGAAATTTCTATTATAAAGAAAAAAAAAAATAACTTTTTTCTTCGGAGTTTTCTTGATATTTATGTGCAATTATTACTTTTAAAAATGTATCTTTTAAAAAAATATGGGTCGAAATAATATGAAAATCAATTATTTTGAAAAAAAATGTAACCCAAACCCTTTTTAAAATGGTTTTTTAAAGTTTTTTTAAAATTTTTTAAATTATTTTTAAATTAAAAATTTTTAAAAAGGGTTTTTCTCAGCTTGTGTTTTTCTCGATACATTAGTGCATTCAAAATCTCTTTTCCACAATTTTTTTACCAACCACCTTCTTTTTTTTCTCTGTGTTTAATATATCATAATGTAACAAATTGGGGAAATCCATTTTGCTATACCCCGTTTTTTTTTAAAAAAATGAAAATGGGGAGATTTTTTTTTTTTTAATTTTAGCATTTCTATGAACATTTTTTTTTTCTCCGAAACTAATTAAGTTATTGTAAAATCGATCCCTAAAGTTTCTTAAAACATTCTTAAGAATATTACAAAAATGTTATGTTAAAATATTAATAAATACAGAAGGGTGGTTTTTAAAAAAATTTCCCAAATTTTTTAAAAAAATTTAAAATTTTAAAAAATTTTAAAATGGAAAAATTTTACCTCATTTGTTTTTTTTGAATAAAAAATTATATGAAATGCTAAAATATAATTTTTTAAAAGCATTTTGTCAAAAGGTACCAAATCCCTTAAGTCTTTAAATTATTTTTTTTCCCCTTTTTGATCCAGGTAATCCCTTTTTGTAATTTGATTTTAAAAGATAAATTACAAAAAAAATTTCATTTTTGAATACACAATTTTTTTGAGCTTTTATGATTAAGACGGGGGTTTTCAAACTTTCACTAAATGGGGACCCAATTTTCAATCATAAAATTTTTTTTCCCTGCCCCCCAAAAATAATTTAAAGTACTGAATGCAAAAAAATAAAAAGCACTTTTTGGGGTAACGCTCAAAAACGATCATAATTAAAACCCTTACAAAAAATTTAAAAAGATAAGCATTAAATTTTGTATATGTTAATTTTTTCAAAAAATATTTATATATATATATATATATATATATATATATATATATATATATTAATTTTTTAAATTCAATTCACTATAAAAGCGTGTTTTTTGGTTTTTTTTCCCAAATATAATTTATTTTATTTTTTAACCAAACGATAAAAATCCCAATTCAGTGAATAATTTAATTAAAAAAAAAATATACTTTCCACCAAAACTTTTTAATTTTTCTTTAATTTAAATTTTAGAAAAAATCCCAAAAAAAACTAAAAAAAAATGTTCCCAAAAAATGCGTGCCCTTAATAAAGGACATAAATCACGAAGTTTTCACGAACATAACAGGAACGTTATTTTCCAAAAACTGTCATATTTTGTTCACGTTATTGTAGTTTTGATGCGTTTGATTCCAAAAAGATTTAAACTTTTTCTTCCTTGTTTTTTTTTAGACGGTGAAGTGCTACTTTTTGGTTCCTAGTTTTCCCCCATAGAGTTCTTTAGGGGCATTTGAAAATTTCAATTCAACTCAAACGTTTCATGTCATCGCTTTTTCCTATTTACTTTCCATCTTGATTCATATGCATTACTCTTCAGCAGGTGCTTCAATTACTTGATCAGTTTCAACTTCCTTCAAGAGAGATCACAGATGCCCAATTTTTAATATTCTACTCATTTACGTTTATAAACCATAATAAGTTACATTGTTGCTAAAGTTTTGTACACCATTAAATATATTAAAAAGAAAAACAGATGTAAGAGGCTCAACCAAATAATAAATTCTGGTAAAAAATATTTTTTTTTCTTACTATCCAATCTTTTAAATTTATTTTGACCTATAAGACCTTAATAGTGACACCTGTGCAGGGCTAGCATGAATGAATCGTTCGTTTTGAAAAGATTGTACTTTATAAAGTATAACACGTTTACACATAAGAGACTTATGAAAATAATCACGAACTTATCAAATTTACCCTCATTAACTAGATTTTCACGTCAACATGCAGGAAGAATTGAAGGACGTGGATTTTCTTATCAAGCTGATATCAATTAAAGAAGCGACGGTCCAGTTATCCGGGAGTGGAAATTGTCATAATATGCGATTCTGGGACACGGAAAATCTACGTGTAGCCATGACATTTGAAAGAGATTCGCCAAAGCGAAGGTTTTCTTTGCAGTAACACAAAGATGTATTGTCAGCTTTTCTTCAATACAACCACTAAATAATACTGGATATGTTAAGATGTGATTGTTCCCGCAACTCAGTGCTCATTTCAGAGTTTTTTCTTCCAATAAGACTGGGGCTTCTCCTCATTAAAAATTTTTCCCAGTTATTTTGATTCCCCAAACTTTAAACATCTACTTTTGCTGCTTTTTGAGCGTGGGGAAAATTGACCTAACTTGTTTCCCCGGGCCCACCCAAAACCCCCTGATTTAACGCTCTGAAACTTCTTCCTGTGGATGTACATTAAGAATCGCGTTTATGTTCTCCAACTACCACAATCCACCACAAAGAACGCATCAGTGATGTGGTGCAGGCAATTTACAGAACTATGTTACAAAATGTGTTCGATTCTGGTCTGGACGAGTGTCACGTCATCGAAGAGAACATTTTTAGAGGGTGTATAAACTTAGTGAAAGTTTGGGGTTCCTTTCATATATCTTTCGTATATGTCCAATATTTTTGAAGATACATCTTTTTCAAAATGAATGAATTATTTATGCTAACTCTTATGAAATCACCCCCAAATTTTTAATATGTATTTTAAAAAAAATTTAAAACGTTAAAAAATTTTAAAAATTTATTTTCTTCCGTCCCCTTCCCCTTTTTAAGGGATTGGAAAAGTCTTCAGGGCAGCAAGGGTCTGCAAAAAGGGGGCCCTACGACTTTTTGCAGCACCAAAAAAAATCAAAAACATGCCCCCCAATAGTATTATCAAAAAATGAACCGAAAAAAGCAGGACGGACATCGCGTCTTCTTTGTTGATGAATCCCGATCGATGAACCGTTGCATAGTATTGAATCTTTTGTTCTTATTACTTTAAAAAGCAATCATTATTTTTCTGATGTTCTAGGGTCCGTGGTTATGTCCTGTCTTTGAGACCTCCATAACGCTACGTTTCACCAGGTCAATCCGACTACTTTGTTCTCTTTTTTTTAAATTTCCCTCGATAGAGTCCTTGATCGATTGTTGTCCTGACAGTAACTCTGATATCTCAACTGAAAATATCTGCTCAATGTGAGCTTTGCGACTGAAATGTTACCACACACCAGTTACTACGATCAATGGAAGTGTCAAAATTATTGAAGCTGAAGACTCAGCACCTTAAAAGCATTTTCCCCTGTCTAAAAGATGGGGTGCTATTGTTCCCTGTGGCTATTATGTGGATACACAATCTTTTAGGATTTATACATCTATATATTTAGATACATAATAAAGTCTTGATAAATAATTTTTGACAATATTGCTGAAGAAAATTCTTGAAAAAGCTTATACATTGTGTAAAGAGTGTCCTAAAACTTAACATAAAAATGTGATTTTCAACAAAATCAATCTATTTGATTTAGACATTTCAACGTTTTCTTGTTTATGAAGAGAAGAGTGATCACATCCTCACACACACACACATACTATCTGCTAATTATAAATAAATATAGTTCTTAAAATGTCAGAAATATAACCCCGGGAACCATTTTTATCAATAATAAGTCTCGATGAATTATAAAATATAAAGATACTAAAATTTTAATGCAATATCCTAAAATCGGGCTATTTGAAAGAAATTCATTACTCACTGACAAGCGTAGGGTTACATTTATTTTAAAGTCAGCTCTAAAAACACCAATTATTTTCGAAATTTATATTACAACGAATTATTAAAGTATTCGAATGAAAAGGTAAACATCTGTTCTGAAAATACATGAAACTTTTATGATATGGGGAATGAGAAAAGAGGATGGATTTAGAACATTTGAAATTATTAAAAATACTTAAATATGGTTAAAGGTAGTAAAATAATTTTAGAAAATAATAAAATTGTATGCATTTATGAAGTTGTAGTAATCTTTCTCAATTTTAAATTCACTTTTCTTACGTCTAAAACCTTTTGATAGGTTTAAGAATTGAATTTTTAATGTTAGAGCTAAGAGCAACCCACACATATTACTAGCAATTTTAATTTTACAACTTTTCTTTTAAATCTAGCTATAAAACACAATTTGCTTTTGCTTTGGTGTAAGAAATATATTGGAATTCAATGTATGACAATGAGAAGAATCATCGGTTAAAAACCCCAAAACAAAAAAGACAAACTTTCACATTTTAAATTTAAAAATTCAGGGAAAAAAATTTTTTTTGGAAAAAACCCATTTGTTTTGCTTAAGCTTAGTATGTTTATGGATACGGAAAAATATTTTTCTCCTTTTTAAGAAGTCTAACAAGTTACCTAAATAGAAATGAATTTATTAAAAATCAAGTAAATAGAAGAATTGTGTGTGTAATTCAATTATAATATATAATTTAAAGAATGCACAAAGTTGAAATTACAAGGGATTTATATTAAAAAAAAATTTTTGGAACATGCCTACTGTCAACAAATAACAATTAATAAACTTTTACTTGATGCAATCAGTTAAATGGAAAAACAATATTTTTACAGTAACATTTTGCAGTTGACTCCTTTATATGGAATTTACTATGTATTATACAGAATTAGTCTTTTACACCCCTTATTTTTATTCTATTTTTTTGAGTGTAAAACATTACTCGAAATAAATACATAAATACAAATATTTCTAGTCATTAAATGTGTAAGAAACATGTGTCCCTATAAAAATAATTTATTAATTTTTTTTAAATAAATGTATTTTGGATTTTTAGTTTGAATTTTGAAATATTACTCCTGTATCGACTGAAAAACAACTGCCGGAAATAAAAATAAACAACCAAAATCCAAGTCATTAAAAAAAGGGATTCTTTCATATTCACCATTTCAAACTAAAACAATGCTACTCAAAAATTCCTATTATGATGCGTTAGTTTGTTGTGTGGTATAAAGGTAAGAGAATTCAAGCTATACAATAGACTTGAGTTTTATGCTTAGCTAATTTAGTTTGATACATATGAGTGAGCACTATCGAAAAAATTAAATTGCTTCCAACAATACGGAAATCAGTAAAGAACAAAATTCTTCCTACAAGGACTCTCCTTCGGATGATAAAACCCCTTTTTGAGATGACAAGCACACACACACACAGTCTACGTTAATTAAATTAAGTTTCTATAAGAAGGGAGCGAAGACAGAGACACGTGCACTGGATGAGATAAGAACATCATATTACTTTTGCAGATTTTCTGGGGATGAAAATATTTCCCAAAATATATCTTTTAAGACTTTGAAGTGGTAATGTTTAATTTTCAACCATTCACTTCAGTTATTGAGCAAAATATAATCAAAGCAGTTTTATTTGTGTAAAAGTGTCGAAATCTAGAGCCGTGAGTAAATGTGGATTTTAATATATGGTATCAATTTAACACTAGATTGCCCAAGGAAGTCATTTTGACTGTGTGCTTTTAAATTTCAATTAGAAAAACAATTATGTATACAATGACACAATTTCTTAGAATTTTTAAGAACATATTTGTTTCTTCAAGTGAAGCAAAATTTGTTTATTGCTAATATTTGCTAATAATTTGTTATATGATTGTAAGTAATATAAAAAATATTAAAAATTAATTTAAAAAAAATTTCTTTACACATTAGTTATTCTTTCCCAATGCAGTCATTTTGACTGCTTTTGGGCAATATATGGTATGTACTAAGTTTCAGTCTCTCTCTCTCTCTCTTTCTAGTGTTAAATATATTTAATTTATAAAGTATTGATTCTTTATGGAATAGTAATGAATACTTAATGGGGAGAAAATTATACGGCAACTTATCATAAAATTATGTGTTTATAATGTATTTGTTTCAGGTACAGTTTTTCGTTGATAATAAAAAAAAAACCCACTTTTTTTCAATTCATACTATTAGCTCACTCTCTCTATTTATATATTTACTTATTGATATATTTATCTCTTGTTCAACTTTTCAATCGTTAAAAAAATACTTTTTGTTCATGTAATCAAGTTCAAATAAATTTTTTCAAACTTGTAGTGGATGACACTTGATGTGAATATAGTTTTTTCAAATATTAATTAATTTAATTTAATTAATTACTGGTTTTTGACGCCAATTTGGATTCATCGCCACTGTTATAACAATGTAACTGTTAAAATAATGACAGAAGTTGGCGTCAAAAACCACTTTTTCAGCCAAACCGGGTGTGCTTTGTTACATTAATGCAGACAAATCATGCTCTTTTTCAATTCCTACTATTAGTTCATTCTCTCTCTATATATACATATATATATATTTACTTATATAAATAAATCGTTTAAATTTTCAATCGTTTATAAAATACTTACTATTCATCCATTCAAAGTAGGAGTTGACTTAATTTTTTTATATCACCTGTTAACTGAGTAATTACAATTTTGATGAGACAATTAGCTCGAGTGTGAATAATATTTTTGATTTAAGCAGAACTTAATAAACTTTTGTTTTGCATATGCAGAAATAGTCACCTTACAAGACTTTTGAAATATTAACGAGAAGAATAAGTTTTCAATGAGGTTAATTCATGTGACGTCATAGTCACATGATAGTGAAAGCCACGTGATTCTAACCAATCAATTCAAAAACTCATGTGACGTCATAGTCACACGATAAAAACTATCTTGTATTTCCAACTAATCAGTTCTCGCGCTCCGGTGTTGCTAAGTTTTGCTCTTTGCAGAAACTTTCACTTAAAAAGTACATGTGTATACAAAATGCATTTTATTTAAAAGTATAAGCATAAAATACGACTTTTTTAAAAATTTTTTAAAAAAAATTTTTTAAAAAGAAATTTGAAATTTTATCTGATTTTTTACAAATAGAACAAGAAAGATTAGTTTAATGTTTGTTTTGAATTTCACATGTTAGTTTTTATCATGTGACTTCATGAATTAAGCCCATTAAACCACGTGAGTTATTTACATTACACGCGAGTATTAATTTATTGAAATTCTTTGAGATAATTTGGGAAAAATAAATGTATTACACGGTTAGATTCTTAAATTGCATTATTAACTTTATCTCTTTGACAAGCCATCATTATAATATTCTGACTATAGCAAATTTTTTCATTCATATATTTTTTTGTTTTCATTTAATTTCACTTGTTTCTTTAAATTCAATATAATTTAACTAGAAAACCAATTAATTTATCTAACTGATATTTTGTAATTTAAATAATTCAATTTAAAAAAGTCAAATTTGTACATATTTAATTTGTAAAAAACCTATATCAAACTACATTTCTCTGAAAGAGCAGTTTCTCTAAGAAAGGTGCCGTGTAAACATCGTTTGCTTTGGTATTTTTATTAATTTATTTTTTAAAAAAATATTTTTTATTTAATTTTTTTATATGTTGCAAATAAATACCTTTGGAAAGAAAATTTTAAGACACCGGCTTTTTTAAGTTAAATTTTCCGCAGAATGAATGAAAATGAAATTCAATGAAATGACTTCAAATGAATGTAGATAAAGCATTTTAATTATAGAAATTTAAAACTTTGCTTCAATCCGTAAAAAACACGTGACTCACATGTGAAGAAGGATTAAAACGACAATGAATGTTTTTATTCTTTTTCTTAAACAATTAATAAGAAAAATCCGCACAAAAAATCAGTCTATACTTTCACAAAAATTTAGTTTTATTTATGTAACAAAATAAAAAGATTGAAAAAATGAGACGTTTTTTCATATTATACATCAACTGTATTTGACGCAATATTATTGTACTTATAAAAAAGGAAACCCTATTATCAAAATTCAAGTGATGAATCATCCGATAAAGAAAGTTCTCATCCAACGCCAAATTTAATCCATTTTAGCATCCAGTGTCCTCTGGTGAGCTCGCATCATACAATTGGTGTACACCGATAAAATTTATTTTCGAGTTTTCAAAGAATTGTAACGTTATTTTTTACTTAATTCATTTTTTCATTATTGATTTATTTATAAAAAAGTCTCCAAGTTATAATAAATAATTCTCTTGTCTTTTTTTAATTAATAATATACAGTCAACTCTCGATAATTCGAATTTGGGTTCCCCGAAAAATTAAAAACCAAGAGAGTGGGAAAAAAATTATTTTCCTCCCTTTCTCGAACAGGATTCACACCCCATTCCAATATTTTCCATTCCTCATTAAAAATAAAATCGTTCTGCAATCGGTTTCCTCAGACACTGCCCCCAACACCATTGGTTCTTCATGCTAGGGTCCAGTCCGGACCATGCCCTATTTGGTGTGTCATATGCTATATATCACATAGATGAGCCCCTAAATCGTTTGTCACTCCAACCCCAAAAAAAACACAATCCTACGCATTTATTCCCTTTCCCTTTTGTTGGGGCCATCCTTTCTGAGAAAATGCGAGCAAGGTTTGTTAAACTATGGGGGTGGCTGACAACAAGGGGCGGCCGGTCTATTGTCCATTTAAAAAAAAAAAACAAAAAAGTTCTTTTTTCTTTTAGGAAAACCCGGGAAAAACAAAAAAAAATGGTGGCAGACAGATGGTCATCAAAGGGGTTTAAGTTAAAAGGGAAAACACGGAGAGGTAAAAACCCCCAAAAAATTTAAACCCCAACATAACTACAAGGGCTCCCACATGATAGTGAGGTTTTGAATTTGGAAAATTATATGAGAAACCCTTTAAAATCACGTGTTTTAGTCTGGCCAGCCACAGATTTTATTTCAAAATACTGAGTGTACCAAAACATATTGTTTTATCTTGAAATATCAAGAGTTTTTCTAGAGGCTGAGCATATACTTCGAATTAGTGGGAGGTTTGTATTATCAAAGGTTTGAATTAGTGAGAGTCGACTGTATATATATAGCCGATATTTTATTTATTTATTTACTTGCTTAATCACTTTTTAAAAATATTTTTTTCCAAATAATGTTTAATTCAATACTGATGTTTTCTATCAAATAAAATTTTTTTAAAATATAAGATGTCATTTACAGTTTATTGTGTACCCTTTTCCATTACACACAGTTATCAAGTTTTTACCTTACTTGATTCGAGAATCTGTATGTAGTAATTAATTTCTCTGGTAACGTTGTCTTAACAATAAAATATTTATGTTTTCAAATAAAATATTGTTTACATATGAAAAGTTTTATCTTAAAATGCTTAATGAATTAAAATTTATAAGCAAATTATAAAACCTACGCACAATTTTTTTGTCTTAGGAGAAACTTTTAAAAATGCACTTTCCATAATTTATGTTTTACTTCAAAATGTTATTTTTATTCATTTGTGAAAGCGTGTTATCTTTTGAATTATTGGTTTTAAAATAATATTTTGTTAAGAAATACGTGTAACTTAATTTTTTACTATTAGCTTTTGTAAAATATTCATTTTTCGTTTTACTATCACAATTATTTAATAAAAAGAAAAAAAATAATAAAATAAAGATTTATTTAAAGGAAATAGCTGAGGAGAAATTAGCAATTACTTTTAATTTTTATCAGAAAGACATGCATATTTATCATCAATAAAAGTAGTTTGAAGGACGAGTGGTAGCACCCCTTCAGCTCCCCGGGTTCTTTTCGGTGAAAAGGCACCTGTTTTCATCCCTATTGCGGGGTCGATTAATGGGCCCCCGTTTGCTTGGAGACTTAAACCTGGGGTCTCGCTTCGACTGACCACCTGATCGGTATATTTTCTAAGCACCTCTGGCCCAATGGCCGTATACCGGGGAGGGGAAAGGGCCCTGGCCCTCATGGGCTGTTGCAAAACTGAGTTTGAGTTTATAAAAGTAATTTGTCTTCTTCCCTAAAAGTTTAAACGATACCAAATTTTTATTATGGTAATTTAAATTTCAATTGATTAAAATTTTATTATGAGAAACTAAATTCTGTGTGTAGTAACAGCCAAACCAAATACTTAACAGGAAGAATTAATTTAGGAAGACTAATTCTTTAAATAAGAGCATTAAAATAATGCATTATTTCGAATTTAGAATGAGATAAAAAAATCAGATATAACTTATTTAATTAATTTAAATTTTTTCAAAAAATATATACAGTTATGAAAGTAAACTATTTTTTGAAAAAAGTATTTTTTTTAAAATATATATATATATATATTATAAAATATATATATATATATATATATATATATATATATATAATATATAAATTTTATTTAAAAAGATTCAAATTTTTGGGGGTAAAGCATCAGTCAATTTTCCCCGTTCTATAGGTAAAAACGACGGGGAAATGAGATGCTTTTTTTTAAGGGTATTCTCCAGGCCCGGAAGATAGGGCATTCCTGTTCAAATTCGAAAACGTAACGCTGTTTCTTCAAATTAACTTCTATTGAAAAAAGGCTCTTCTTGTCGCATACCAAGTGTCTCTCGATCATACTATGTACAGGGCCCGTATGGTGACATCTAATACAAGCAGGCCCATGTATTCTGTATTGTAATTTCAATAGTATATAGCCACAATAATGAACATTATGCAATTATTCTGTACTGCACCAGATGTCGTTGCACTGTCCATAATTCTCGAGCTGTAAACATATCCAATTCTTGACTCAAGGTCCATCGTGTGGCTGTATGATCCTCACAACAAATCTGTCTTCTCAGGCATTAGTAGCAGGAGGCCATTGAGATATAACATGACGTTCATTATGACCCTCCTGAACCCATTGATTCCATAAATGCATGTCAGTGATTGGATTCTAACAAATGCGCATAGCAATATCGAGGAACCATAAATAGTCATGCTATTGTCAAATGAGAAACTCGTTACGTGACTTTTATACTATACAGAATTTCAGAAACGGTTACATCCTCCTACACTGTTTGATTGTGATTAAATTCTAATCCTTTTGCATATCCCAGCATTTCTGCCATTTGTATCATCCATCCTTCATATATATGATTAAAGAAACTTCAAAAATCCTATAAATCACTCATTTAAACGCAAAGACATAAAAATGACATTTTTGTAATCAAATTTAATTCTAGTTAATTAGTAAGTAATTAACCCAGTAATAAAGCGAGCATGATTTAATGTAAATAGAGGGAAAAGAATTCAGTGAGTTTCGAATTTAATACTGATTTTTATGAAAAGTCAAATTAAAATCGTTTGTAATAACTTCATCTGAAACATTAAGGAACAGGAAGTTCCCTTCAAACAGAATTCTAAGTATTCCAAGAATTAACTACCAAATAACATTTAAGTAATTCCAACGTGAATTTAAAATAAAAAAACCATTTCCTATTTTTTAATATTTTTATGCAAGTATACATTTTTTTTTTAATTTTATAATAGACTGACTTATTTTTAAGATGCTAAGACATTATAAAACTTTAAGTAAACTTTCCCGTTTGATATAATTTAATTAATAATTTGATTTAATTTAATTAATTCTATTTAAAAATAATTAATTCTGTTTAAAAATAATTAAAAGAAATGAAATAATTTTGAATTACTCAAAAATGGAAACACGCAAATATTTCTTCAATGGAAATTTAGTTTTTCTGTTGTATATTCCATAAAATCTTAAGGGTTTTTTCTTTTGATCTTTGATGACTAAGACTTAAATTTAGAAAAAATCATGATTAAGTTGTCCGAAGTACAGATTAAGATGTAATTCTCTTATGCCTGGCTCTTTTCTTTTTAATTTTCGCATCACACAAGAAGGATAAGAGAATTTTTTATCTTCTTTCTTTTTGTTGCTGGTCTTTACACAGTAATCAGAAACGAGAAAGAACAAATGCTTTAACTTAATGGAAAAAGATTAAAACTTCATTCAAGATTTACTGGTAGGAGTGGAGATTAAGTTGACAATGCAAGCTTAAGTTATAATTGTTTGGGTAAAAAAAGTTTCCATTCAGCCAAATATAAAGAAGCCGGGAGTTAAAAAAATGATTTGAAAAAAATAAGATTATAAAAAGTTGTTAGATTGTTAATTTGCAAATATTTCATGAAATGTTAATTAAAAAAATGATATTGTCTTTAAAGCAGTTTTCAATTGTTATTTTGTTTTAAATATAAGTTACATCTGAAGTGTACCACCTAAACACTGCTCGTAAAAACAGCTTCTGTTAAGTATTTTTTTTCAAATCTGGGGATTTTGTACATCATTAGATGTGCTTGATATCTCCATTATCATTACGTTTTTCCACGAGTTGAAAATGTGGAGAGTCATGTCATTATCCATGAAATACTCTGAACTTTATTCTAGATGAGCGTGATATTCCAGAACCTCGTCTCATCCATGTGTTCACTTAACAGAACTTGCTCCCAAAACTTAAAGTGTTTTGTGTCCAACAGGCATTATACCCCTCAACACCAAAACGCTTCTCCAGCTATATTGATTTTTTTTTCTTTTTTGATATAAGGACGGTGACGACATATGTTTTTCTATTCAGATCATGCTGAGGCAAAAATCCGTTTGTGAACTGAATTGTGGTTCATTGAAGAAAATGAAATCTCTTACATTGATTATCTGCAATGTTCCAATATTCTTATTTCCATCGCAAACGGACTCCTCTTTGCACAAATCCCAATTGCATGCAATCAGCTTGACGTTTGGAATCATCATTTTTATGATTGGCGCCAATTCCTATGACAATTATGTGGCACAACTGGTTGTGGATACATTGGTATTGCTTGTTACTCCCAGTCACAAACGGCAAGTTCTGTATAAGTTTGTCAATTGGTTTAATACCGTTTCCCTCAATTTAGAAATTACATGCTGTGCAACATTTATGACACTAGAAACTGTCCTCTTGGCTTGATTTCTGTTTTCTTTGGTCACTTTCATTATTGCATTACATGTGCAGTACTGATATATTTATACGTGTATTATATCAGTGTAAATGCGTATTTTATTGTATATTATGTCACAACGTATTTTGCGTTGCCTCTTTTCAGTAAATTAGTAATATTTTTAAATAATCTTTTATTTTCGACTTTTCGATATGCTCGCACCTTCCTTGTTGGGTTATCATGCACTCCCCCCTCAGAGGGGCGCACCCTGCAGTTTGAGAAACGCAGAGTTAGGCTTTTATTAGATGGTGCTAAATAGGTACTTTATGAGCAAAATGCTTCTCGTTGTACATCTAAATGCTCCAGGAAAGATTTTTAAAAAAATTAATATTTTATAATGTATACGTTGAAACCCATGGAGAAAATTTGGGGGATATATTGAGTTGCTGAGTTTATGCTAGTAAATATATAAATTTTATACTAACATTTTTTTATCATAAATAGTTTATAACAAACAGTTTCTTTCCACCAAATGACAATTACAAAGGAATGACTCAACATTTCTTAAGCTGAACTTACCCAATCGGTTATTTCAATGAGAAACAGTTTTGAAATAATCAAGAAAATTAGAGAAACCCAACACCATATCAATCTTTAAATTTTCATATGCAAGTGATCTTATATTTAATTAATAATACATTTTTCTTTTATTTCTTTCATTTTTGCTAACCTAACCATTTGTTACACTTTCCAAAACTATAGAAAAGTAATTATAAAAAGTATTTTGTCATGTCATATTTCACGTGTTTAAATTGTCATTAGAAATTTTATTTCAAAATTTCCGAAATTAAAGCAGTTTGATAATTTTTAAAATACTGCATTCTTCAACACAATTATAATATTTGCTTTAAAATTACTTGAACCATATTAATACCTTTTATTTCTATATTAACAACACCTGCTCCGTTATCATTTGGGACAAAGCTATCACCCTGTTTAAATGTTATTGAATTTCTTGATTATAAAAACCAAAAATCCTATAAACTAAAAACCGAAAGTTCTACGTATTTAATAAAACGACCAAAAAATGATGAATATGTCTATGATTCCTACACACATTAATGGACACGGAATTTTTTCAATTAGAAATAAATAAATGCAGCAGACTTTTATCATAACGTACCTGTATAAACCATATGCCCTTATAAAGTTTCTATTACCATTCCAACATTTTGCTACAGATAAATATCTCTTCTGTACATGATATATAAATCAAACTTTTTTTATAGATACTCATTATCGTTATGAATCAAATATATATTGAATAAATATGTTGGGTCACTTATGGATATCTTAGAAAGCGTGATGATATTAGCAATAATTAAAATTTACATTCAAATTGAATTCAATGTCAACCTGAAAATACAATTAGTGGTCTTGAAATTTCATAAACATGTAAAAGTTTTTTTTTTTTTAAAAATGAAACACACGCTTTTAAGGTATCCGACTGCGTTTCGAACCGTGATTTTGCAAAAGCGTATAAATGGATAATTTTCATGATATTTAGTGTCACTTAGATTAGAATACATGTATAAAACTGTTTTAAGGACATTTTGGCAAAAGGATTTATTTAAATACAATATTTCGGCAAAAAATTAACTTAGAATAACCTTTTTTCAAAATGTTCTCCGTTTGCGAAAAATGCTCCTATTATAATAATATTTTGCCTATATTTAGCTCAGATCTCCGTGCAGAGGCTCATATATGATTTTTGAAAAATTTACATTATTTTCAGAGTTACCACCCATTGAAATAATTATCGGCGTTTTTTTTCTTAAAATTTCTCCCCTCTGTTGTCGTAAAACATGTATAAACCCACTTGTAAGTGATATATTTCAAACATTCTAGTTGAGCCTCTGTACAGAGGTCTGAGCTATATACAGGCAAAATTTTATTATAATAGAAACATTTTTCACAAAAGGAGAACATTTTGAAAAAAGGTTATTCTAAGTTAATTTTTTGCCAAGATATTGTATTTAAATAATTATTTTTGTCAAAATGTCCTTAAAACAATTGTATACATGTATTTTAATCTGTGATATTAAATATCATGAAAATTATTCATTTATGCACTTTTTTAAAATCACGGTTCCGAACGTAGTCGGATACCTTAAACCGAGGTAAAGAAAAGTTGTTTACGCGTGTAAATATTTGTCGCATGCATTTGTGAACATTATTTTAAGAGAGAAAATAAAATATTACTTTAAGAAATACTTTTTTTTTAAATTTTAATCTATTCAGGGATTAACTTCGAATTATTTTTAAATATCTTTAAGGTATCCGTCTACGTTTGGAACCGTGATTTTAAAAAAGCGCATAAATGGATAATTTTCATGATATTTAGTGTCACTTAGATTAGAATACATGTATAAAACTGTTTTAAGGACATTTTGGCAAAAGGATTTATTTAAATACAATATTTCGGCAAAAAATTAACTTAGAATAACCTTTTTTCAAAATGTTCTCCTTTTGCGAAAAATGCTTCTAGTATAATAATATTTTACCTGTATATATCTCAAACTTCTGTACAGAGGCTCAACTATGATTTTTGATAAATTGGCATTATTTTCAGAGTTACCACCCATTGAAATAATTATTGGCGTTTTTTTCTTAAAATTGCTTCTCTCTGTTGTCGTAAAATATGAATAAATCCACTTATAAGTGATATATTTCAAACATTCTAGTTGAGCCTCTGTAAAAAGATCTGAGCTATATACAGGCAAAACATTATTATTATAAAGCATTTTCACGGGAGAACTTTTTTGAAAAAAATTACAAGAATTTTTGGAATTTTTTAAATTTTTTTTGTCAAAACGTCCAAAACAAATATATGTATTCTAATCTAAGTGACACTAAATACCCCGAAAATTATCCATTTACTTTCCAAATAGGGTTTCCCGGTATCATACCTTAATTAAAAATTATATTCTTAATATCACTACTTTTCATCCTAAAGCACAAACTCGACTGACTTCAAGAAGAGAATGTATCCTCTTTATCAGTAGATGTATAGTATAGGAATTAGTTTTGTATTTTCAGGAAAATAACTTTATTTGGAGTTATGAATGGACATTTTTTTTATTATATTTTTAAAATGAAGAAATCTGCTCACAAAAGTTGTTAAATCGAGTTTAACTGGCACAGTTTAATAGCTCATTAAAGTGCAATTAAATTGCATAATTTTAAAACTAATTTTCTCCCAGTTCATTAATAAATGAATTAATTTGAAGTCTGAAATGTATTGCCTGAAAGCACAAAATGCATTGCATTGAAATGTGAATCATTTGCTAGCACCTATGCAGACGGGTGTTAATAAATTGATAAAATTAACGAAAATGTGAAACTATTTGTTCGACTCATTTTCTTGACACTCAATCATTCATTATATCTTCGCTACATTTGAGTGAATTACGCGAAGTAATTAAGCGAGTTAAAAGGAGATTTATGTTCAATATACAATCGAAACTACGAGAAACTTACGATGAAAAGGAGTAAATTAGGGTGAAATGCTTTACAGTTTAGAATAAATGATTAGAATGTAATTTAACTGGAAATGCATTATTAAATATTGTATCTAAGAACATCAGTAATCACGTAATTGAAAGCAAAGTATTAAAATAAAAATGACTACCCACATTTTGTAAATACATAAAACTTCTTAAAGCCGATTTTTCACACTTTTTCGATTACTCCCAAAAGTATTGTGACGTCTCTCGCGTCTTCTGCTAACATAACTCCTAAGTTCTTTGGCGTTAATGGCAAAACGCACCAACCCAATACCAAGAAGACAAACGAATAGAATATGTAAATGAGATATACTTTAAAAAGGATGCAGCTTTGATGATAAGAATGGCAGCAAGTTTAGTGATAACTTAATTATTGGAATCATTCGGATCAAAAGTTAGATGTCTATAGCTTTGGAAAGATACGTTCATTATATAAAAGTTAGAATCTTCGCACATATAAAGGATTACATTATAGGTATTACTCAATTGTTGAAGGAAGGAGACTCTGCAAAAGGTAATATTTTGTATAAGAAGTTAGATGAATCAGTCAATTTATTATAATTAGATAAATGATCTGAGTTGCGCGATCTGACTTGAATATAAGGTTTAATTGGGTGTTAACTCTCACTTTAGAAAGTTGTCAATTAGAATTAAGTAATATAAGTTATTCTTAATAAAAGTTGTATTAGAATCCAATATGTCTCATCTGTTTTGATAATCCACACCTCTAGCTTACGCGGATCCGGATGAACATAGTCATCACAGGATGGCTATGTCACTGTAACGCCGAACGTTTATAATTCTGGGTTGGAGTAATGCAGGTGGATACAACGTACTACCTGAAATGTACTTTCAGGGTCAGAGAGCATTGCAGAGTTCTTAGAATCAATAGAGAACAACATACAGTTACTTGAAATCCCAAGTAATCTGTCATGTGCTTACATAAAAAATCATCTCAGGGGAAGAGCAAGATTGGTACTCGATATTTGGATCGGTGTTAGTGCAGAAATACAGCCACAGTTCGCGCAGCTCAAGGCTGAATTAGCGAAAGCTTTTCCCGCGGTCAAAAATAAAGAAAAGAATTACAATCACAATTTTACGCGTCACAGCAAAAAGGGAAAAGAAATCAGGAACCCACTGATTTCGTTTTATAATTATTAAAAAATCGAGAGAAGTTTAAGAGTAGGAGTGTCCCAGGCAGAGTTGGTGGATCATATTTTAGTTCGACTCGAACCACAAATCAAGTTATGTGGAAGTGCACCAATCCACAGAACACGGTACTTTTTGGAAGTCTTGGCTAAATTCGAAGAGATATTCTTTTGCAGTAAAGGGGTTCACAGAATGATAATATATAGAAAAGACGAGGTCAAAATGCGCATAGGATGCCCTGAATTTGATGCTAATGGTAGAAACTGGAGGAATTCTGAAGTAGGACGTAGACCAAATAACGGTAGAAATAATTTTATGAGAATAATGATAAAGTAATAGGGTTCGAGAGGAATAGATTTCAAATAGTGATCAGAGATTCAACAACAGGGTTACTCATTTCGAAATAGACGAAATGATGAATTTTAATAAGAGGGACCGTGAAATACAGGTTCAGTGAAAATTTCAGTCGGGCGATAGGATGCAAGGGACGATTAAATATTGTAAGGTTAAAGATCAACCTCAAAAGTATCGACAAGAGAAGCAATTAAGCTTTCTCCGATATGTATATCACCCGTAGAACTTCCCACGTTCTATTTTTTATTAAATAACACATTTTTGAAAGCGCTATGGGACACCGGAGCAGATAAATCATTTACTTATATCGGAAGAAGTATATAGAAAATATTATTTTTTATAAGCAAATTAAAATCGCGAGCCCCAGGTAATAACAGCACAGGGTGCGAAATGCCAAACATGGGGATTGTAGGGTGAATATTCGCATCGAACCAGATTCGAAAGAATTGGTCATTTCATGTGTTGACGGATTTAGAGAATACCCACATAGCATATTTACCGGTATTGATTTTATAAGTGGGTCAAGGATCGTATTAGATTTTGATCAAAATCGTTGAAAAATTCAGATTCGCAAATAAATAAGGTGGTTGACCCAATTAAAGAGGAAAAGGTTGAGATAGATTTATCTAAGACAAAATTGGGGGAGGTAGAGAAACAAAAACTACAAAATTTGTTTAGTAGTTTTAAAGGGTTATTTTCAGATAAAACCAGGTCTTACTCATGTTTTATACCATGAGGGTGACACGGAGATAACCACCAGTAGCTTCAAGCCATATAGGTATGACCGGACAAAGCAAGCAATAATTGATTTTCACATACAAAAATAATACAAGAGAAACGATTGTTGTTCCAATTCAATCCCCATACACGCGTCACCTGTTGGTGTTATGCAGAAAAATAATGGGTTACCACCGGATAATCGGAAGCATATAGATTTGCAGTAGACTATAGAAATTAAATTCGATCACAAAGTATCCGCGATACCTTTACCGTTAATAGATGATTTAATAACGAACATCCATATACAACAATAGTCATCTCTTGATCTAAGAAGTGGGTATTTTCAAATGGCAGTAAACCCCAGTGAAATATTGTTAAGACAGCATTTGTAGTAAAGTGGCACTTATATGCTTTCAAGCGGATGCCATTCGGTTTATCAGGAGCAGCTCCCAATTTTCCAAGAAACGCAATTGACATAATCCTAAAACCGGTGATAGGGGGAAATTTGTGAGTGTCTATATGGACGATGTGATTATCTCATCTCCATCATTTATCACCATGTTGGTTATTTAAGGAAGTTTTCGTTGTTACAGGATGCAGGATTGACATTAAATAAGGAAAAGTGCAAATTTGGGTGCGATGAATTGAAATATTTAGGATTAATTATTAGTAAAGAGAGGAATTAAAACGGATGGAGACAAAGGTTAGAGCTATACTAGAGAATGAAACCGCCCCGTAATAGAGGTGTCCAAGTTTTTGGGTATGTGTCCCAGTGTTACGCGAAATTTATTAAAATTATGCGGATCTTTATGAAATACTTTAATCTTAAACGAAAATTTAAAAATTTGTCTGGTCAATGAAGCACAAAAGGCATTCAGAAGAGGTCAAGGAGGCGGTAACAAAAACTTCAGTTTTAAAATTACCCAAACTTTCAGGAGCCATTCGAGTTATTTACAGATGCCAGTTCGATCGGTTTTAGGAGCAGTATAATAGACAAAACAGACCTGTTGTATTTGCGTCACGTACACTGAACAACGCAGAGGAATTATACAGTAACCGAAGAACGTCTAGCAGTAGTATGGGCGTTGAACAAATTCAGAACATATTTAGGAATATTGCCCATTAAAGTAATAACAATACGCGTATACGCTAACTTACATGGCAAAAATTTGTCAGTAGGATGATTAAGTGGGCACTCAAATTAGCAGAGATTCAATATAGAATGGGAAGACATAGACCGGGAACTCAAAATGCAGTGGCTGACATGCTTTCAAGGAATCCGTGGAAAGTATAGTGGGAAATTTAATTGTGCCATAATCAAAGGATTTAGTACTTACTTCGCGGGAACAATTAATAACAGAACAGAAAAATGACCCAGAAATTAGGTCATATCTATAGATGTTAGAAAACCGGGAAGATAACTCGGTTAATGCAACGATATGTGAGAATTGGTCCCACGATTTCCGTCTAATTGAAGGCTTGTTATTTTGTACGAAACACGCAACGTCGTTAGGGTGAAATGCGGTATACATTCCAAAATCTTTAAGGAATGAAATAATAGAGGAATTTCACGACAGGTACGGGATTACTTGGGAAGATTTAAAACGCTGTCATAAAATTCGGGACGCTTGTTATTTCCGTACATGAGAAAATTCATTGATCAATATGTCTCACATGCCATATGTGCCAAGTTAATAACTATAAAACGCGTTACCAGCTGGTCGATTAAATCAATTATATCAAATTATCCGAATGAGATGATGACGTTAGATTTGTTAGGCCACGTATCCTATATCGAGAATAAAGGGCGTAATCGCTATATTTTAGTAATAACCGATCATTTTCAGCAAATGAGCAGAGTATACATATTAAAAGGCCTCATCTCGAATAATAGCGGATATTTTTTGATAACTTTATATCGCGTTATGGAGCTCAATAAAATTAATAGTGATAATGGTCCCCAATTTGCCAATAGAAATTTTTGAGCACTCAAGTGAAAGATTAGGCATAAGGCATGTGAAGACTTGTTGCATATCGACCACAAGCAAATCGGACTGAAAAGAGTTAATCAAGATATAGTGCAAATGATTGCAAAATTATGGTAATGATCAGCTTACGATACTTGGGATCAATTCTTACATTGGTTGCCGCTATTCGTACGGCGGTGTGAATGAAACAACAGGAAAATCACCTGCTGAATTATTTTTGGGTCGAAAATTGATTACACCATTTCAAAAAATTAGTTATGATCTCCAAGGAAAGTTCAAAATTCAAAATACAAAATATCGAAAACGCTTTAGGAAGCTAGACTAAGTACGAAAAATTAAACAGGAAAGGTGGAAAAGATATTATTATAATAGACGAAGAAAAGACATAAAAATAAGGTAATGATTGGGTCTTGTGAAACACACCCTTTAAGTTCAGCAGCTTCAACAAAGTCTCTGCGCTAAATTTAAACAAAAATTTGAAGGACCTTATAGAGTATTAGAGAAGTGAAATAACAATATTGTAATATGGAAATCAGGAAAAAGATTAACGGTTAACGTAGATCAAATAAGAATATATCGTCATAGGAAATGTGACGAGGTCGAATTAGGAACAGGTATCCCAAATAGTATAAGATCAAGTCAGAAACTAGTACTTCGGAAAAAGTACATCAAGGGTTAAATGAGTCACACTATGGGAAAGAAAAATCTGCGGTGAAACGTAAGTTAGAGGCAAAAGGGATTGGTCACCAATCAAATCAATATAAAAATACAGATAGGACCCATAAACGCAGATCAATGGTCAGATCGCTTCCTAGTTCATTTGGGAGTGACAGGAAAAGTAAAAGGACAAGGTACATAAAGGGTATTAAGAGATCAGGGGTGTCAGGGGCAAGTGGACCACAAAGAAAGTGGCAGAGAAAGGGACCCAATAACATAAATAAAAGACCATTTTCATCCAGTACTATTTCTAGAAGTAGAAAGAAGAACAGAACAGAATCAACTGAAGTTCCAGATGAACCCACATACAACCTAAGGCCACGACGGAAAAGAAGAAGAATCCCGACCAGCCAAGGACACAACAGGGGAAATCAAGAAAGGGAGGACGACAAGGAGATTGCAAGCCCTACAACAAGCAAAACAAGAAATTCCAGTGCAGCCGAGGAAGAAAAGTGGTAGCACCTCATCGTTGGACATGGCAAGGTGGGAGACCGCATATAAAAATCAGGTTGTATTGTTTCATTTTTATGATCTTCAACAAAAGTGGTCGGAAGAATTGTGCAAGAAAGAAGTCTCGGGCGGTGCTTAAGGTTATAAGCCAAGTCAAACACTTACAATGAGTGTATATTTATTTTTGGAACTTTTGACTTGTTAAAAATTTTCTGGAGAAAACAATTGTAATTGCACATTTGTTTGCTTCGATGTATGACGTGAGATACGAAAATTCCTTTGGTTATTTGTTATAATAGTTTATTGAAAAAATGTTTTGTAATTGTATAATAATATTGTATATATATATGTTGTTGTATTGTACGTATTATAGAGGCATCTGGTTCAGGGAAACGCAGCGTAGTCAGGGCACTAACAATAATAATAACGGCGCTGCGCGGCTCATTTAAGATTTTGGAACCAGATGTGGGGATGGAGATGAAAATTTATTGTGATATACAAATAATATATAATGAATAAAAATTGTGAAATTGATTGATATTATGTAAACATAGATTGGAAACAGTGACTCAGAAAGTTTTCATTTCAGGAGACAGACCCTGAAAATTATGATAAGTAACTTCAACAAGAAAAAAATGGAGCGGAAAATCCAGCTCCATATGCAGTGATGATAAAGATGCAAAGTTTGGGTCTGCGCACCCAGGAAGTTTTTTTAAAAATTTAAGTGTATAGTTACATTAAGAGATTGTATGTTAAAAGTGAGAGTGGGCATGAATTAAACAGTAATTATTAATGTTGGCCTAGTTAATGGAGTAAAATTTATTGTCACGAGTTTAAATTTAAATTTAAATTGAATATTAAATTTAATTCTAAGATGAGTAATGAAAATTAAAGTCAAGATAAATATTGGAAATTATAAAAGTTAAAATAAGGATTTAAGATTAAAATTTAAATAAAACTCAGAAAGCGAAGAGATTCAGAAATAGAGATTTAGACACATAATTTATTAAGGGCATTGAGAACCCTTAAGTAAATCACGTTTTTCTTCTTGGAGGGGTTGTGACGTCTCTCGCGTCCTTCTGCTAACATAACTCCTAAGTTCTTTGACGGCCACGATTAATGGCAAAACCTTTCCAACCCAATACCAAGAAGACAAACGAATAGAATATGTAAATGAGATATACTTTAAAAGGATAGAAGCTTTGATGATAAGAATGGCGGCAAGTTTAGAGATAACTTAGTGTGGAATCATTCGGATCAAGAGTTAGATGTCCTATAGCTTTGGAAGAAAGATACGTTCATTATAAAGAAGTTAGAATCTTCGCATATAAAGTTACATTATAGGTATTACCTCAATTGTTGAAGGAAGGAGACTCTGCAAAAGGTAATATTTTGTATAAGAAGTTAGATGAATCAGTCAATTTATTATAATTAAGATAAATGATCTAGTTGCGCGATCTGACTTGAATATAAGGTTTAATTGGGTGTTAACTCTCACTTTAAGAAAGTTGTCAATTAGAATTAGGAATATAAGTTATTCTTAATAAAAGTTGTATTAAGAATCCAATATGTCTCATCATTTTGATAATCCCACACCTCTAGCTTACGCGGATCCGGATAGACATAGTCATCACAGGATGGCTATGTCGCAGTATAACCACTTTTCCTTTATAAATGTGAATCCGGGTAAATAGAGTAACAAGTAATGTAAGAAACTATTTTAAAGTCAATTCTTAATTAAGTCAACAAAAAATTTTTTTATTTTAGTTACATTTTATCAAATAATTACAATTAATATAAATATGCATATACAAATGACAGACTCACAATATTAAGTGGCATTTATTTTTTTATTAATTATCATTAAAGTATCGTATTGTCATCAAAACAGTCGTGTCTATAAAATTTCAGTTTAACTGAATGCTTTAAAACGTGAGCAACAAAATTCTTTTGAGGTTTTGACCCAAGTCGCTTAAAATGAAGCGAACATGGCACTGTATCTGTAATTCTTTAAATAATTAATTTCAGTCAATTAATCTTAATTAATTATAATTAAATTATCGTACTGTCACCCAAAATTATTGTGTATATTAAATTTCAACTCAATTGAGTGCTTTAAAATGTATTTTATTAACGATTGAAAATGTGAAGTATATTGGAAGATTTTTGACTAATTGTATGAATTGAAAAAATATCTTGTAATACAAAGAATGGGAAAATTATGGAATAGAAAACCAAGAACAACAAACCAAAATATCAGTATATAAATATAAAAAAGTCAATTTACAAAAATGGAAAGCTACTACGTTTATAAAAGCTGTCACCGAATTAGGGTGGTGAAGTAAGATTGTGCTTGTGCTTTATTGGGTCGCAAACTACTCCTTCAGCAGAAATTGTATGCATTGATTGTATAAGGAATATTGTAGAAAAAAACAGTTTTAAAAATAGACTTGAGACTAACTATAGCATGTGTGTAAGCTTACATTATTCTGACAAACAATTAATCTAAAAAGAATGACTCCGTAAAAATGGTCAAAGCTACAAAATGATACAAGCAATAAACAAAAAAAATTCAATAGTTTTCTTTAAACTTTTTTTCACACACACATATATGTATGAATTTAACTCAATTAACTCCAGTTTTTCTAAATGTTGTTTTCTATGTGTTAGAACCATGGTCTATTTGTATTCTTAGTTTCTTACCATATTCCATGTGGTAGAATATGGTTTCCTTTTAAGAAACTCGTGATACGATATTTTGCAGTTTCTTTGAACGAATTTCCCAAATTATTCTTCCAGCATAAAATTATATATTTTATTATATGTAACTTTGTGCTGGAAGAATATATATTGTATTGTTAAGATACATCATTTCCACGAAATTTTGAAACAAATGTAAAAATTGTGTTAAATTTCAGTAGATACTAACACATTACAAATACTAGAATAAAATGCCTGGCTGTTGCCTTTTTCCACTTTAACACATTTTTGAATAAGGCTTTTAAAGATTAAGTTACTTAAAATAGACAACAATACATTTATTAAAGGTTTTCCACGAAAACGATTTCTTGAACTACGTTGCATTTTCCGCATTTTTCTGTGTGTCTGTCATTTAAACTATTTTTGACTTAAAAAAATAGTGGGCACAAATTAATACATAATTACATCATAGCAACATACCCAGTGAAACTATTTTCGAAATGACAGAAGATATTTCCTTCCATGGAAACACTGAGTCAAACTATGCGTTCTCCTATCATTTTAATTGATTGTTTTTCCTTCCAGAAGAACATTTAATGTAAAAAAAACCTTTTTTTTATCAAAAACAAATTTTTTATATTATATATAATATTATATATATATATATAAATTTTAATCGATGTAAAAAATAAAATAAATATATATATATATATATATAAATCGATGTAAAACAAATTATAATAAGAATAATTTAGAAATAGAAAGCGTATAAAAAATTTGTTTTTGATAAAAAAAAAAGGTTTTTCTTAAGGTAAAGGTAAGGTAAGGTTTAAAAAAGGTAAAGTTTTTCTTTTAAATCTTTTTGCAAAGGGAATTTAAACTTAAAATAAAAATATAATTAAAACTTACCTGTTAACGATATTCCTTACATGAAAATAAGAATAAAAGTAGTTTCAAATTACTTATATTTAAAGAGTATACTTATTCTATCGCTTTTATAGTTTTTGTAATCTCCCGCTTCTTTCTTATAATACATTTGTAGGATGAACGAATACGTTACGGAATAGCAAGTTTTGTTAAAATTCAATAAGACGTTTTACTCTTGTTATTTAATTTTGTTCAGCAGTCTAAATTTTTCATTTCTTTTAATCATTGGATTTGTTAATTTGAGAAATTTTTACTTTCTTACTAATTACTTTATGTTTCCTTTCCTTTTTGTCACGATTATAAGAAGATTTAATTATCGCTTTCGTAAGACCAGTTTTTTTAATGGTTTAGTTTTTTGCTTTTTTAAACTAGATTGTGAATATTAATAAAAAATATAAGTTATTTAAATGACAGCAAAAGGTTTCTCACTAATCGTGATGAAACGATATTTCTTAATTTCGATTATCAAATTACAAAAATATATTTGCTTTTTTACTGAATAAAGAGTACGTGGTAAACATGACATTTTCTTTCACGATGTCTATTAATTATACTGTTGTATATTTAATAACTAGTGTAACATTTAAAAATTATCTCACATTTATATTCAAAGAGAGGGGTTTTCTATTTTTCTTAGATTTTAAATGTTTCCTTTGTTTGTTTGTTTTTTTCGTTATTATCCTTTTTTTATTTTAATCATCCTTTAGGATTAAAAGTTACAATTATTCTATTATCTTTTTTAAATTTCTGTTCTATTCAATACTTTGTAGTGTAACAATCTTAATACTTCAAAAAAAAGCATTAAATACAAATTGACAAAATTTTAGAATAAAAATAATAAATTATTTTTCTAAATAATATATCTGATACATATGTTCATTTTAGATTTAAAAAATCACTCTTCCACAAGTAGGAATGGGAGGGTCCAAAA
>BMAV01009931.1:0-27317 GCA_019973955.1 Trichonephila inaurata madagascariensis
AAAAAAATATAAAATTTCCCCCATTTTTATAGCGTGGCCCCCCCCCCCCCCCAGTCTAAGAAACAGTGCCCTAGAACGTTTACGTTCTTTCTCTGAAATCCTGTAAATAAGAGAACTTAAAGCAACTCAACTTCCATAGCTTTTTTTTTTTTAAAGTTTTTTTCTTACATGAAATCCAGAGGAGAGATGACAAAGAATTCTACCCTTAGTTTGTTCATTATGATCTAAAAAATTCTTCTGTTTATTTATGTGTATTCCTCCCTCTAAATTGAATATTTAGAGGTGAATACACGTACAGAAATGAATT
The DNA here is from genome assembly GCA_019973955.1 of Trichonephila inaurata madagascariensis. Taxonomy (NCBI): domain Eukaryota; kingdom Metazoa; phylum Arthropoda; class Arachnida; order Araneae; family Nephilidae; genus Trichonephila; species Trichonephila inaurata. Next base: position 308 of record BMAV01009931.1, read on the forward strand.
TTAAAACCAGTATTAAAGTGTTAAAAGTCAATTAAGGGAGTTCACCCATGTGACAGCTTGTTTTTTAGGCATTTTTAGGGAATTTTTTTAGACACTAGTAAAAAGATAGAGCCTTAAGATTTTTCATCATTTATTTATATGTATTTAAGAGTATGTATATAAATATGTAGCCAAAAGTATCCAGTAAAACATGATTTATGGTTCTCTGAACACACCCACCTCGTTCATTTTCTACACGATTCCAGCTGATTGGCTAATCTGAAATGAAAAAAAATCAATAGTGTTTTAATCTATAAGCTTAAATTACCCGAATGAACTATACTCAATTGAAAATATCAAAAATTGGAATTTTCTTAATTTCTGAAGAAAAAGTTTCGAATTTCATAGGTTTTTTTTTGTATGTTTTTGTTATAAGAAATATAAATACTTCGAATTTTTGAATGATCGTACTTCATTTGGTGCTTATATATGTGCTAAGTCTACCCCATAAATTTGAAGTCCTTCGATCAGACCGTTCTTGAGATATGAGAGAGGAAAGTTTGAAAGACACAGTTTTGAGAAAAACGCTTAAGGTATCCGACAACGTTCGGATTCCTGCTTTTAAAAAACCGCATAAATGGATAATTTCCATGATATTTAGTGTCACTTAGATTAGAATACATGTATAAAATGGTTTTAAGGACATTGTGACAAAAAAATATATTTAAATACAATATTTCAGCAAAACATTAACTTAGAATAACCTATTTTCAAAATGTTCTCCTTTTTTGTCAAAAATGTTTCTATATTAATTATATTTTGCTTATCTATAGCTCACACCTCTGTACAGAGGCTGAACTAGAATGTTTGAAACATATAACTTAGAAGTGGATTTATCCATATTTTTATGCAACAAAGGGGAGAAATTTTAAGAAAAAAATGCCGATAATTATGTTAATTGGTGGTAACTCTGAAAATAATGTGAATTTTTCAGAAATCCTAGTTTAGATTCTCTGGAGAAGTCTCAACCTTCAAAAGGCAAAATATTTTTATTTATAGAAGTATTTTGTATAAAAGGAGAATGTTTTGAAAAAAAGTTTATTCTAAATTTTTTGCCAAAATATTGTATTTAAATAATTTTTTTTTTATCATAATGTCCTAAAACAATTTTATGCATGTATTCTAATCTAAGTGACACTAAATATTAAGAAAAATATCCATTTATGCGCTTTTTTAAAATCACGGTTCCGAACGTAGTCGGATACTTTAAGCTCTTTACCGTCGCCAACTTAAAGAATTTCAAATCGATGTAGCTATTGAATATGCAGATCTGCTGCTGCACAACAGGATTCGTTGGTCATCGCGAGAAAACGTTTAAAAAGGTTTCACTTCGTTGTTTACTGAAATTAAAGCATTTCTTCTTTAGAAGAGTATTCACTATGCAGAGCTATCAAATGATCTGTGTATCCAGAAATTTTATTTTTTGGTGGATTCTACTTCTCATCTAAATCAGTCTAATCGTGTTGTTGTTGTTGTTTCCATTCCCCTTGGAGCAGAAAAGCCTACACCAAGTCCATTTGACCTTTCCGCGTAATAGTGTCACACACCAGGTCTTGCTGTTCATACAACTGTCTCAGGGAAATGCCCCAGCAGTCCAGAAGATGAGCAGGAGAAGCAGGGAGAGAGCAGGGACTGGTAAAGAAAGACTTTAGCCCCTGCACAAAAGTCATATTATGCAGGTGACCGCTTCTAAAGCGCGTCAAGGCCGTCTGATGAGCCCTGAAACTCCTGCACTGTATAGATAGGCCAGGACTCTTAGCTGCGTACCAGTGGTGAGCAGGAGGGTTTCGCCAAGTCAAATTCCTTTTATTTCTTTGGAAGGAATGAATTTCCGAATGGGTTAAAACAGTGGAACTGGGGTTAGAAAGATCACAAACCCTACCAGCCAGCTCATCAGCAGCTTCGTTCCCAGGCACACCCACATGTGATGGAATCCACTGGAGACATACTTGTTTCCTTTGGTTGAGCCTAACTAATTTGGATAAAATATCTAGACCAGTACTGTCCATAATTGTTGGCCACTTCTTCAAATATTGGATGGAGCTTCTGCTGTCTGTCAGGATCCAGATACTGTCCCTATAAAGAGTTGAGAGCATGATTGAGAGCACCACTAATAGCAATGAGTTCCGATCTAAAGACGGAACAGGGGTCAGCATTTCTGATGCTGATTTTAACATCATTCCCAGGAGTGTTACTAAAAATACCACTCACTGCTCTACCCGTATCCAGTCTAATCGTAAGTTACAAATAAAAGAAAACACAATTTTTTCGATGTTAAAAGAAGTAATTTCCTTTGAAAACAAATCGTCGCTTTTCGTTGAAGATTTTGAAAGAGAACCCCCAAATCTCTTTCCATGCCTATTAATATATTACCCAGAAAGTAAGTCTAATATTGACATTTTCTATTTCAAAACAACACAAATAAATATGAAGGAAGCTTTTCTCAACATGTTCAAGGACTTCAGAAACAGCAAAGGGATGCTAGCTTTTGTAATAAAATCTCTGAATATTACGGTAAAAGAACTTAATTTTTCACGCTTTAATATTGAATTGGCAGCTTTGAAATGCAGTTGTTAGATTTAAAACAAGTAATATAAAAAATAATTTTTTTGTCAATTCCTACTTAAATAAACAACGAAAAATTTTATTTTAGCTACTTTTTATTAAATAGTTACAATTAATATAAATATGTATATACATAGGACAGAATCACAACATTAAGTGGTAATTAGTTTTTAAAATTATTATTAAAGTATCGTATCGTCCTTTTAATTTTAGTCCAAATGAATGCTTTAACACGTGAGAAAGAAACATTTTTAAGTTTTGACACAAGTCGCCAAAAGGGTCGCTAAGTCGCCAACGTGGCTGCATTTGTAATTCTTTAAATAATTTTTTTTAATCAATTAATTGTTATTGATTATAATTAAAGTATTGTATTGTTATCCAAAATGATCCTGTATATAAAATATCTCAGCTCATTAAAGTGTATTTTATGAACGATTGAAAATTCCTCCAAGGTAAATAAATAAATATACAAATATATAAATAAATAAGTATATAGACAGTGCTAGCTAATAGTAGGAATTGAAAAAAATAAGTAATTATCGAACTCAAAATTCGAGCACCTTGGTGCCGATTTAGAGCTATTGGAGAAAAATAAATGGGAACTAAGTTTACAATACAAGTGGTCTGTTTTAAGAAATCTGGTGAGGGGAGATATGTTGATTTTTAACACTTGGAATAGTATTCCTGATTCAAATGATCAAATGAAAAACTAGCATTTCCTCTTCTTTCCATATTTGGATATACATATTGACGAGTACAATCAGCTTCAAGCATGAACAATTTCATGAGTAAATTAAGAAATCGGCTTATCGATGAGAACTTGAAATCATGCCTCAAATTAGAAACTACATCACACAAGCTTATTACAAGACTTTACCCTTACCCAATGTTTAAAGTGGTAAGTACATTGCAATTATTTTTAAGAATATCTTTTATACTATTTTACTTTTATATTTTTAAATAAATATTGTTATATTATTTATATAAGTATGATACAGAGTTTTATTTAGTTTACTGTTAGTAAAACTAAGACTTATTTGATAAAAACAACATAGAGAGTGTACTTTTTATCCTATTTCCGTAATAATGTTTCCTACTAAAACAAAGCATAAGTTGAAACAAGTAGTATATAAAAAAAATAATAATAAGTCAATTCCTACTTAGATCAACCAAGAAAAATTTTATTTTAGCTACTTTTTATTAAATAGTTACAATTAATATAAATATGTACATAAATATGAGAGAATCACAATATTAATTGGTCATTCATTTCTATTTATTATCATTAAAGTATCGCATTGTCATCCAAAACAATCGTGTATATAAATTTCATTTCAACTGAATACTTTAACACATCAGAAAAAAACATTTTCAAGTTTGACACAAGTCGCCAAAAGGATAGCTAAATCGCCAAAAATGATGCCAACGTGGTTGTATTTGTAATTCTTTAAATAATTAGTTTTAATCAATTAATTTTTATCAATTATTTTTATATAATTATATTATCATCCAAAATAAACCTGTATATAAAATTTCAGCTCAATTGAGCGCTTCAAAATGTATTTTATCAACGATTGAAAATTCCACCCAGATAAATAAATAAATATATAGAGATTGTGAGCTAATAGTAGGAACTGAAAAATAGCTCTTTGAATAAATTTCAATTGTATATTATCTATATTTGGCTCCTTGGACAACAAGGTTACCAACCACTGATTTAAGGAATCCGATTACTTTCGGAACACTAATTTTAAAAGAGCATTTGAATGTTTTTTTATGTATATATTTAGTGTCAACTAAATTAGAATATGTATTTAAAATTGTTTTATGAATATAATTACAAAAAGAAAACAATGCCTCCTTTTAACAAAAATGAAAATAAGAAAACATATTTTCATAGCATTTTCCTTTTATGAAAAATGCTTTGATAATAACATTTATATGTAAACTATAGCTAATCTATCTGTACAGAGCCTGAACTTGTTTTGTTTTTTTAATTTTATAATTTAGTTGATAATTTATTCATATTTTAGTACATCATTTTAATAATTTTACTATATAATCTTAAAAATTTTAACATAAAACATTATTATTTCGCTTAAGGTATCCAACTACGTTCGGAACCGTGATTTTGCAAAAGCGTATAAATGGATAATATTTATGATATTTAGTGTCACTTAGTTTAGAAAATGTATATAAAATTGTTTTAAGAACATTATTACAATAGAAAAACTATTTAAATACAATATTTTGACAAAAAATGAGCATAGAATGACCCATTTTCAAAATATTCTCCTTCAGTGAAAGATGCTTCTATTATAATACTATTTTGCCTGTATATAGCTCAGACCTCTGTTCAGAGGCTCAACTAGAATCTTTGAAATATATAACTTAGAAATGGGTTTATCCATGTTTTACGACAACAAAGGCTAGAACTTTTAAGAAAAAAACGCCGATAATTATTGCAATGGGTTGTAACTCTGAAAATAATGTGAATTTTTCAAAAATCATAGTTGAGCATCTGTACAGAAGTCAGAGCTATATACAGGCAAAAGTTTATTAGAATAGAAGCATTTTTCACAAAAGAAGGACATTTTGAAAAAAAGGTTATTCTAAGTTAATTTTTTGCCGAAATATTGCATTTAAATAAGTTTTTCTTGTCAAAATATCTTTTTAAAACAATTTTATGTATGTATTCTAATGCAAGTGAAACTAAACATCAAGAAAATTATCCATTTACCCGCTTTTTTAAAATCACGGTACTGAACGTAGTCGGATACCTTAATAGTAACTCTGAGAACAAAGCGAATTTTTCAAAATTCCTAGTCCAGGTTCTGCAGCTTCTCAGCTGTATTTATAAAGGTAAAAAATTATTATTATGGAAACATTTTCCGCAAATGGAGAATTACTTCAAATTTTGTTATTTTATCTTCCTTTCTTGGCCAGAAAATTACATTAAAAACTTTTTTATTGTAATTATATTCTTAAAAAAAATTATATGCATCTTCTAATTCAAGTGACATCAAATATAAAAAAAATAATTTATGCCATGCTTCTCAAACTCTCAATACTTGCGACCCAATTTTCATTCATAATTTTTATCGCTCCTCTATCCATACTTTAACAATGTACTGAATTAAATAATAATATATTTGACGTAAAGCTACAATACGATTTTAAATATAAACTGTTCAAATTATAAAGATAAATGTTAAATTTTGCATATAATTTTATACATGACAAGTCCGTGGGTGTCACTAGTAATTATTAAACCCTTTAACTGTCAAATTATTTTGATGATTTGAGTATACAAATTGTCAAATTTTTTTGAACCAAAGAACTTCTAACCTCTAACCTTTGAAGTCTGCAGTAAAGTGATGCTATCTATTGAATTGAGCGCACATTAACTTTTCCCGAGAATCAGTCGGGTTTGACAAAGAGATGAAGCCGAAATAAACGTCTCCCGATATATATATTCGGGTAAAACAATGCGATGAACTCAAAAAAACTTACACCGAGTAATACTCGGGCGTGACATTTTCGAACACCAGTGCATTGGCCGAGATTATCTTGGGCATGCCAGTTAAAAGGTTAATCTTGTTCATAACTTAGTATTGATAAATTAATTATCAAATATATTGTGCAGTACTGTGATACATTTATAAATATATTATATCAGTGTAAAGGTGCATTTTACTTTTATTATGTCAGAAGGTATTTTGTTTTGCGTCTTTTCAGTAAACTTGTAATTTTTTTAAATCTTTTACTTTCGACTTTTCGATATGCTCGTGCGCCCCTTGTAAGGTTATCACGCTCCCTAGTGGTCGCGCCCCACAGATTGAGAAACGCTGATTTATGCAATTTAAAAATTATGGTTCGGAACGTAGTCGTAGAGTTTAATAAGTAACACACAATATGTACCACAGTATATTCATGAAAATCCAGTTTTTGGTCTATGAATAACAGCATTATAATATGGAAGTTTACGTGACTCCAATTAAAGAGATACTTACGGACGCTACTGTGTACATAGATGTTGTTTGATTATTCAACATTAATTAATAATTATTTGAACACATGTGGCGGAACACACACACAAATGTTAAACCAATTCAACTTAATGTTAGCAACACGGACACAAGTTTGAAAGGTAAGGTTCTTCCTGTTTGTTCTGAAATTGTATCTGATTAGAACTAAGACAATCGACTATAATAGAAGTTTCTCATTCTAAATACTATATATTTTTTAAAGGCATATAAGAACTAAAATATGAAAGAACGCCTTTATATTTAAAATTTGTATTTTTGATATTTTTTTCAAGTACCTGTAGTGTACTTGAAAAAAATATATGGTATTTTAACCAAGCATTTTCATTAAACAGTTTATTAATATTCAGTTATATTATGCTTAAATAATTAAGATTTACATATATACTCTAATTAAAGTTAATTTACATATATGCTCTAATTACATATACTCTAATTAAGGTTAGAGATTTTAAATTTAATTCTAGTATTTAACATAGGAAAAGGCTCACACTCGATACTAACGTTAGTAGTCGCGTGGGGTGACTGAGTCACCCCAAACCTTTTTTTTTTGTTATTGTTATTGTACACCATAAAAATCGTAAGCCCAGTGAATAATTTTATTGAGAGAAAGTGTACTTACCTACTTTTAAGAACTTTTTAATTTTTCTTTGATAATTTTAGAAAAAATCCAATCAAAATGAACTGAAATGTTTCAACTGTGCGTGACTTTAATGAAGGACACAAATCACAGATACTTTTCTCTAACATTACTCGAAAAATATTTTTTGGCAAAACTGTCATATTTTGTTCAAGCTATTGTAGTTTTTTTTTTGTCTTTTGATGATCGACAAATAGCATGTTGAACTTTTACTTGTGTATGTCTTTTTGATAGGGCGCAGTTTTTGCGGTACACTTGTAGCTTCATATCTTTCTTGATGGAGGTATCTTAGGTAAAATTTTAAAACTTTCCTTTCAACTCTAAAGCTCTATGTTCATTACTTTTCTCACATTTACTTTCGCAATCGTGATTAATAACCATTATTTCATCAGTTTCTTTCCTTGCTTGATCAGTTTCAACTTCATCCAACAGAATCACACAGAAGTCCATTTCTTTCTTTGTATTATGTTCATTTATAAATCATAATGAGTCGTACAACACAGCAATCAAAATCACTAAATCAATGTTTCTCAAACTGTGGAGAACGCCCCCCTTGGGGGGCGTGATAACTCTACAAGGGGGGGGGGCGAGCGTACTGAAAAGTCGAAAACAAAAGATTATTTTTAAAAAAAATTACTAATTTACTGAAAGTAAACAAACAAAAAAAATACATTCCGACATAATAAAAAATGGAACACACATTTACACTGATATAATACACTTATAAAAGTATCAGTAGTGCATTATGTATTTTATATATAATTAATTTAACAATTCTAAGTTAAGAACAAGTATAATAATCACCAGTGATCCCATGGTTGTGTCATATATAAAACTATATACAAAAATTAATACTTATCTTGATAATTTGTGCGGTTTATAATGAATCCCTTAACTGTCGATTAAATGTTATACGATTCACTCCCTAATGAATGTGTGCTTTCAGCGTATTAGGGGGGAGAGGAATAAAAATAAGCAAATCCTCTGAAATAAGTACATCCTTCGCAAACACTGTCGTTTTATAGTATTCCAAAGACTGCGGAATATTAGAAGTGCACAGAAAAGATCGTACTTTTGACAGACATATATATACGTCCGGTGAAAAGAACGTTTTAGCTGAACGAGACGTTGGTAGGCATGGGTGGAACTTAAGAGATTTAAATCCTATTGTAGATTTAGCATCAAAGTATCGTATTATTGAATTCAATAGATTGTTATTGTATGAAGGGGGCTAGATGAAAATTATGTTTGAAAATTGGGGGCAAGTATTGAAAGTTTGAGAACCACTGCATTAAGTCATTCATAGAGGAAAAATATAACTTGTTCATACTAAAGTGATCGCGCGGGGAACTCAGTCACCCCAAGTACTTTAAGATTAAAAGGAAACGTATGCCACACCGAAAAAGAGAGGGAGATGTGTGAGAAATACATTCTAGTTCCCAAGAAGACTGACACACAAGAATATATTATTTCCAATATATAGGGTCACAGAAGACCACTACACCACAAGGGGTTAGGAACAAAAACAAACACAGACAAAATAAACAAACTAAGGGAAAAAATAAAATAAAAATGGCGAGAAAAGTCTATGAACCTAATAAGTCTCTAGTTTGCCAATAAAGGTCGCACAAAGAGGAAACATTTATGGCTGGGCAGGGGCGAATGTGGTTAGCATTCATGTGCTCCCGAAAATCGCAGAGGGTGCAGAAAGGGTGCCTGTGCAACATGAATTCTATGTAGATGTTTCAGGAGATAGTCGTGTCCAGTGATCAGACGAAACTCGGCAACTGCTTTACGTCTTGGCCACTTGGGAAGATCTTTAGGATTATTCCACCAGATCTTATTGAAATTTCTCTCAGCGTATTGTCTTGAAGAGAGGTAATTCAAGTTTTTCTTAATGATACACTTGGCATTGGTAAAAGGGACAGCTTTCCTTACGGAAGAAAATATAAATAAAATTATTAGATGCCCGGAGAGATGTTTATCTCAATAATTTTATTTACACAAGAAAATATAAATAAAATTATTGAGATAAACATCTATCTGGGCATCTAAGAAAGCATAAACTGTGAATTTTTGTGTGTAATTTTACGTATTATATTTGTGAAAAAATAAAAAAAAAATTAGTGTGATAGAATGAAGAGGGGAAAAAATTGTGAAAAAAGGGAAAAGGGGGATATAACTATAAGAGAGAGAAAGCTTCAGAGTTACCTTTAACACAAGCTGTAAGTTGGATCGAATTTTTTTTTCAGAATTCCAAAATCTACTTATGCGGAAAACATGTTCTGTGGTACATCGAAGGGAAAATAAAACAAAATTTGTATGCAATGTTCTGCCACAGGGGGAATGAAGTTCAGGTATTTGAGCGCTTTTATGGTAAAAAATTCAAGAACAAAGTAACTTTTGTTAAAATGAAACAGACATTTTAGTATTTTTAAACTTAAATCACGATGGGAGGAAACTTACTAGAGAGCTACAAAGAAACCACCACAGGTACATTTAACGGTACTAGGAGATGCTTGAAAAAGTAAAATGACAAAAATAAGACTCTCTGCTTATGGGACATATATCTTTAAAAATTTCCAATAGAGCTTAGATTTTTTTTGTGATCTTAATAACGATATTTTAATCCTTCTGTAGAAACACAAAAATAATTTTTTAGTAAAAAAAAAATTGTTTCTTTCAAATATAAGTTGGACAAAATTTTTGAGACCTCATAATACATGTTTATGTTTAGGTACCATTTTCTAATAAAGTATCTCTTAAATATGTTAAATATTTTTTGTACATATATAAAGTAATACACAAAATATAGCAAACCTATTTTTTTAGTAAAATATTTTTTAAGATGGTTTCTTTAAAAAAGTTATAAAGCTTTGTAATTTAGGAAATTTTCTATTGTTTCCCCTTTTTTTGGATAAAACTATTTTTTAAAAACTATGTACTATTTAAACTAAAAGAAATAGATTCAATATATGCACAGGTATTCTGTATAGAAGTATAAAAAATTTGGGACCATATAGTGCAAAAAACAAAGAAACAAGTCTAAAAACAAAGAAATTATGCTTTGGAAAAAAAGTGAAAAAACTAAACATTTGTTTACCTTTCTGTCAATTACTTTTTTCATATTTTAAAGTTATTTTACCAACGAACATATACGTGTTATACATTTTTAGATTCAGAAAAATATGCAATAGTTTTTAATACTAAAATTAAAAAATCAATTTTTTGAATGTGTATGATGTTCTACTTTTCTGAATGAAATATTTAGCATTAATGTTTTTGTTTTTTTTAAAAAAAAAAACTTACTGAGGAAATAACAATGCACGATAGAGCAGAAGACATAAAAAAAGTTTGAATCGGACTGATTTGATTTGCTCTGAAAGGGAGCTGGGCCTTTGAAATGTTACAATGTACGTTGTACCAGTGGCATAATGTACACCTCCGCATTGCGGGGGAGAAGCCAGGGACTCTAGGAGGCTCAAAGCTTGACTGACTGCATGTACGTATTTGGGTTTTGAGCCCAAAATCTGAGGTTGCAGGGTGGCCCTAGTGTTCTCCGTTACGCAACTGCGTTGTACTATTAAGTACTCAGAACTCATTTTTTAATAATAATCGGTTTTTGGTTATTTATATTGTTGAGAACTAGTTTTAATTTGAATGAAAAATCATCTCATTAAAATTAAAAAATTTTCCTATTTTTCAAAAATTCAACAATTTGGTGGTAATATAAAATTTTAAAATTATTTTTTTTTACAATTGTTTTTTACATAGCACTACAATACATACAATTATTATTCTCTTAGTACTACAATATATACAATAAAATTATTTTTCTCATGGTACTTAAATATCTTTTCCGCAATTAAATTCAATTAGCTTCCAATTAATAACAACTATTTTTTCTTCATATATACCTAATCTATCCTGGTGTACAGTTATCACGAAAATAATTTTTTAAAAACGTGACAAATATATAATGTCGCCTTACAAATGTAAAAAAATAAAATCCTTTTAAAATTTACCTTTATTATTATTTTTTAACATATTATTTGAAATACTGAAATCAAAAATGAAGTTTAATCAATTTGAAGTTCTAAATATTAAGTCAACGTATTTTAATTCACATACACATTTTCCAGGTAAACTATATTTAAATATGTATGTGTGTTGCTATTATTTCCAAACTACAAAGAAATAGAGAATCTCTTTATATATTTAGATAGGTAAAAAAAAAAAAATGGGAAAAATGTAATCGCATTTTCAAGTGAAGAGAAATTAGTAGTATTTTGAAATTAGATAAATGACCTTACGGAAAAGCTTCAAATCCTCAGTAAGGCACGTATACGCTTTTTCTTTCGGATGAATCACGAATAAACCTGTCAAAATATTGTCTAATCTTTATAACAAGAAATCGTGAAAATATCTTTTAAAATATAAGGTATAACCTTTTTAACATAAACATGAAATGAAACAGGTGTTTCGAAATAGGGTTTCAGTATTTATGATTTAGAACAGTTGTCTTCAAACTTTTTCAATTCACAGAACCTTTAGAAGTATAAAAGGTTTTGAGCGAACCCTATTCCACATACATATTCTTAAAGAATTTATCTTGAAATACTATATTTGAGCTAGATCAACTTATAATAAAGACAATTAAAAAGTATTGTAAGTGTAATTAAAAAAATTAATGTGGTTTTAATATAATTTACTTAGATTAATAGTATTAATATTTGATCCAAGCATCATATACCCATAGATTATATTTAGTAACTGTGACATGTACTTGTATTTTTTTTTACTCAAGCTGTCGAAATCTATTCTATTGAAATTACCTGCAGTACCATTTTATATTTTGTGTTTAGTTTGTTTTTATATGTTATTTTTGTAGCCCCTCATCTGGAAAAATATTTGCTAATTAAATACACTGTTTTGCATAGCATCAAACTATTTATAGTGTATGGGAGATCCTGTCTATTTTGCCTGAATTTGCAGCCTAAAATTTAGAAGCCGTTCTTCTGTCAAATCTGCTGATATGTTCCTAAGTCATTCCCTCTTCTGTACTTTATTTTAATAGTTTTTCCCTCACAAATGAAAAAGGTGCATTTTCCAATGGGAAAATATTTAGTTGTGCAAAACATTGAACTGACGAGTATAAAATTATTTAGTGATAACCGGGATGGCACACACACAAACAACAGAATATTCAAAATCCAGTATATCAGCGTTTCTCAAACTGTGGGGCGCCCCCCCCTAGGGGGTCGTGATCACTCCACGAGGGGAGCGCAAGCATATTAAAAAGTCGAAAACAAAAAATTATTTTAAAAAAATTATTGATTTACTGTAAGTAACAAACAAAATGCATTCTGAAATAAAACAAAAAATACTCATTTACACTGATTTAATACACTTTTAAATGTATCAGTCTATACAATGTATTTTATAATTAATTTAACAAAACTAAGTTAATAACAAGTTTGATAAATACCAGGGATCTGATGGGTTTGTGCATATTAAAACTTATCTGGATAATCTACACAGTTGTGCCCTTAATTGCGGAGTAAAAGTTATGCGATTCGCTCCCCAATGCCACCGTTTTCCAAGTGGTTGCTCATATGTAATGTTTTTTTGGGGGGGAGGGAGAAAAGGGATAAATAAGCAAATCCTTCGCAAACACTGTCAAATGCCTTTCATTGCATTCCAAAGCCTTCGGGATAATTTTATGGACAGTAGTGCACATAAAAGTTCGTACTTCGGAAAGACGTATTTATAAGCCTGGGGCAATTAATGCTTTGTCTGAGCGAGATGTTTATATACGCTGGTGGCACATAAAAGGTTAAGGTCGTATAGAAACTTTAGTGTCAAAGTATAGTATTATTGAATTCAATACATTGTGTTATTGTATAGGGGGGCCGAAATGAAAATTATGATTGAATATTGGGTCACGAATATTGAAAGTTTGAGAAGCACTGCAGTATATAGTACAAATAAGAAAATTTTTTAATATTCTTTTTTTTCACGGTATAATTAAAGTGAAAGTATTACGAAATTCCTCTCTTATTATGTTTAAATAAGACTTTCACTTTTAATGACTCGGAACAGCTTTGGATACTTGCAGTTATACTGACACCTCAGAGAAAAATATTTGATCTTACATACACATTTATGATTTTCATTTCGAATTTTTATTGTGACCCGTTGAACCCCAGTGCTCTGTGAAACACAGTTGAAAGACCACTGAGATTTAGAGGAAAAGTATCAGATTAGAATTTTAAATTAATATTAAGTTAAGTCATATAACATGTATATATATTTCTCTATGCGTATGATTGAATATTATCTAAAGTTTTCAGTTCCCAGAAGGTGATTGTTTCAAAGCTATACTCAAAAGAAATCGATTTAATGATTAGATAACATTAAGAAACTCTTTTTTTTTCCTTATTAAGTTATCTCAAACATAGATGTAATAGATACTGGTCAATATTAATGTATAAAAAACCAAATCTGGCCCCATTTCTTTCAAAAGAAAACTCTTCGGTCTAATAACTCACCTTCATTACTATCTACTTCTTTATATTTGCTCGCAGTTGATAAAGACCAAGTTAGGGAAGAAGGAAAACAATAATTCCCTTAGTAACCATTTGACAGACATATGCCCAGAATACAGAGGGGAAAAAATAGGGTAAAAAAGACAATGGCGTTAGAAGAAAACATTATTGGGTCTACGAGGGATCGAAGATAGTGGGATGAAGATTGGCATGTTGCCCACCAGACCTTTTTTTTCGGCCGACCCCTCTATTGTTGCTTAGCCTGTAAACATTCCACCACGTCTTTGGAAAGACTGGATGAACTTTTCATGCAGGGGTGTACCAACAGAAAAGGGATTCCCTCCCTGCCCAGCATTCTCGTTTGAATTCGCAAGGAATGCTTGGAATGACCATTGTGTTTTGTTCTTTTGGTTGTTTTTTTCGGGTGCAGGCGCCCCCCCCCCTCTTCTTCTCTCAAGAGGCAATGGAGAAAGAAAGTGTCGTTAAAGATGTTTCTGTCGTTAAAACTGCACTGTAACATTCCGAATAGGATTTAGGCTGTTTTATGCGTACTAAGGTATTCAATTGAGAAAGTGCTTTGGATGAGAATGGTATAGCGTTATTTATCAAGTAAATGTATGAGTGGAATTCTAACAATATTCATTAAGATTACATTAAATGTTCACATAAATTTTTCCAAAACTTTTAAATCAAAATTTTATCTGTAATACACTTAGAAAGAGAGTTCTTGATTACTAGCATAAGTTTTAAATGTGTTGGATTTCAATTTTTTTTTAACAATATTTTGAGATCCATCTGCTATTTGTATTATCTATCGATTGCTTCACATTTTCAGGTTTTTAAGCTGCTTATAAGGTTTGATCAAATTTCATGAAGTAGGATTGGAAAATTATATTGTTTCACTGACATAAAGTAAATGAAATATGTATAAATTACTGATGCTCATTCATCATATCTAAGAAATGGACGAAAAAATAATAATTAAAAGGATGACCATAAGAGAAATTACGCATCCGTCTGCTTACTTATGACTCACTTTATCTTTAATAATAAAGGACAAAATAGTATTAAACGTATGTGAATATAATAAAAGATACTATAATTCTATCTACTTATTGCTGACTCATTTATCTGATCCATAATATTAATGAAAAACAAATCCTAAGATTACAAATATAAGATAAATAACACATTCATCCACTTACTGATGACTCATTTATCTTATATATAATGAGAAAATAATAGTAAAATTGCGAATAAATGAGAAATTAACCCTCCATATGCTTACTGAGGACTCATTTATTTTACCTTTAATAAGGATGATTAAAATAATATTAATCGTATAAATATAAAAAAAGAAATATTTAACATTCATAAACTTACCGATGCCTCATTTGTCTCATCTATATCGGCGAAGAAACTAAATCATAAAATTACATATATAAGAGAAATTACGCATACATCAACTAACTGATGACTCATTTATCTTATATATTATGAATCCATATTTTTACTGGCGATCCATTCATTTTACCTTTAATAATGAGGATTAACATAATATAAATCGTATAAATATGAAAAAAGAAATATTTACCATTCATAGACTTACCGATGCCTCATTTGTCTGGCTGATGAAACTAAATCATAAAGTTACATATATAAGATAAATTACGCATACATCTACTAACTGATGACTCATTTATCTTATATGTTATGAATCCATATGTTTACTGGTGATTCATTTATTTTAGCTTTAATAAGGAGGGTTAAAATAATATTAATCGTATAAATATAATAAAAGAAATATTTAACATTCATAGACTTACCGATGCGTCCTTTGTCTGGGCGATGAAACTAAATCATAAAATTATATACATAAGAGATATTATGCTTACATCTACTAACCGATGACTCATTTATCTTATATATTATGAATCCATATGTTTACTGATGATTTATTTATTTTATCTTTAATAAGGAGGATTAAAATAATATTAATCGTATAAATATAAAAGAAAAAAATTACATTCATAGACTTACCGATGCCTCATTTGTCTGATCTATAATGGCGATGAAACTAAATCATAAATTTACACATATAAGAGAAATTACGCATACATCAACTAACTGATGACTCATTTATCTTATATATTATGAATCCATATGTTTACTGGTGATTTATTTATTTTACCTTTAATAAGGAGGATTAAAATAATATTAATCGTATAAATATAATAAATGAAACTAAGCATCCATCTGTTTACTGATGAGTCGTTCATCGGATCTCTATAATAGTAATGAAAATGAAATAATAAAATTACGAATATAAGATAAATAATACATCCGTTTAATTACTGATGACTCATTTATGTTATCTATAATGACAATTAGAAAATAATAGTAAGAGGATGAAAAAAGAGAAATTAACCCTCCGAATACTTATTGGTGATTAATTTATTTTAACTTTAATAAAAAAGGAACAAAATACTATTAAACGTAAGACTATAATAAAAGATAGTAAAAAGCCATCTGCTTACTGATGACTCATTTACTTTACATAAATTAATAAAGAATAAAATAATATTAAACTTCTGCATATATTAAAAAACACTAAACATCAATCTAATCACTGATGATTCATTTATCTCATGTACACTAATAATGAAAAAAAAAATCATAAGAGTACGAATTTGAGAGAAAGTAAGTATCTAATGCACTTACTGATGACTCATTTACCTTGACCAGCCTAGTAGGAAATCTAATGTTGATTAAATCTTTCGAAGTTTAAAGCACTCACTTTAACGCGGTATATAAATTTTAAGAGTGGGGTATCAGCTTAAGTGTCGTCTTCTTCAACAAGTCGATGTCGAAAATTTCGACTTTCTTGTATGTCTTTCGTATTGCTTCGAAATGCGACGTTAAGAAGCAACCTTTCAGTCAAGGTTTCTCTGCAACACTTTTTTTAAAATTCTCCTACAGGATAATATTCTAAATTCTTCAAAATGTTCTGTATGAAGACTTTTTTTTAAAGTATTTAATGAGGAAAACATATTTCAATAAGATTTCTATACAGATAACACTGTGCAATACGATTTACTTTTCTAAAAACATAAAATTTACACTATATCAAGAAAATTATTATATTTATTCATCATTAGCAGTTTTTATTCTGTCTCCAGAAAAAACTTTCAAGAGATTTCTTAATGATTTGAAATATATCTATATAGATTAATCAATATCTTTTCCAAAATATATATAATCTGTATATACATATCTCTGAAACGTTAACCCTTGAGTAATATTATACAAGTACAATGTAACTCAAATATGACTATCTGTCTCTCTATCTCTCTCTCATCAATATGTGTTATATTGATCCAAATCTAACTTCAAATTTAATAAAAAAAATTCTTAAGGTATCCGAATACGTTCGGAACCATGATTTTGCAAAAGCGTATAAATGGAAAATATTCATGATATTTGGTGGCACTTAGATTAGAAAATGTATATAAAATTGTTATAAGAATAGTATTACAATAAAAAAATTATTTAAGTACATTATTTTGACAAAAAATGAACATAGAATGACCCATTTTCAAAATATTCTCCTTTTGTGAAAAATGCTTCTATTATAATAATATTTTGCCTGTATATAGCCGAGACCTCAGTACAGAGGCTCAACTAGAATTTTTGAAATATATAACTTAGAAGGGGGTTTATCCATGTTTTACGACAACAGAGTGGGGGAGGGGGAATTTTAAGAAAAAAACGCTGATAATTATTTCAAATGGTTAAAACTCTGAAAATATTGTAAATTTTTCAAAATTCATTGATTAGCCTCTGTACAGATGTCTAAGCTATATACAGGCAAAATATTATTATAATAGAAGCGTTTTTCACAAAAGGAGATCATTTTGAAAAAAGTTTATTCTAAGTTAATTTTTTGCCTAAATATTGTATTTAAATAATTTCCTTTTGTCAAAATGTCCTTAAAACAATTTTATACATGTATTCTAATCTAATTGACACTAAATATCATGAAAATTATCCATTTATGTGCCTTTTTAAAACCACGGTTCTGAACGTAGTTGGATACCTTAAGGTTTCCAAATATGTTTGGAACAGTGATCTTAAAAAAGCGAATAAATGAATATTTTTTAAATAATTAGTGTGACTCGAATCAAATTATACATATAAAAATTGCTTTAAGAATATTATTACAATAAAGAAAAAATTTTAAAGTACATTTTTAGGAAATAAATGAATAAAAAGTCTCATATCTTTAAAATATTCTTTTATGGAAAAAGCTCCAATAATAATAGTTTGCATATATAGCTGAAATGATTTCTGTGCAGATAATGAACTAGAATTTTTGAAAAAAATAGTTTAGAGGTGGATTTATTTATATTTTAGAATATTAGAGAGAGTGAAAACAGAAAAAAATTTTGGTAGAAAACATACCAGTTCTTACTCCAATTGATAGTAATTGAAATCAATGAGAATGTTTCAAAAATCCCAGTTCAAGCTCTACACAACAAGCACTCCCCTATATTATATAGGCAAAATATAATTATTATAAATCCACAACCATTCGAAACAGAGGTACAAATACAACTTTTTTTCTATGTATGAGACTCTTTTAAGATATGTGAAACATTTTTCATACCATGCAGAGATTGTACTTATAAAAAAAGGACATTTATGTTTTTTGCGTTCTACAGTTATAAAATAAACAAGTAATATAAAAAAAAATTAAGCCAATTCCTAATTAGATCAACAAAAAATTTTGACACAAGTCGCCAAAATAGTCGCTGAGTCGGCCAAAAATGATGCCGACTTCGCTGTATTTATAATTCTTTAAATAATTAGTTTTAAGCAATTAAATTTAATAATTATAAATAAATTATTGTATTGTCATCCAAAATAATCATGTATATAAAATTTCAGCTTCATTGAGCGCTTTAAAATGTATTTTGTTAACGATTGAAAATTCCACCAAGATAAATAAATAAATAGAGTGTGAGCTAATAGTTGGAATTGAAAAATAGTGTGAAAACTTTAAAATTGAAAATTAGAATAAATTTTTCCATTTTCACTTTGCGTTAAATATTATGATTAGTTATATGCAATAACAAATATGCTTTTTTTTTGGAACATCTTGAGTAAAAAAATGACTATTTAAGGGGTTAAAAACTTACTTAGATTTAAAAATATATATATCTTAAAAGCAATATGGTCATACAATATAATGAAAATTACAAAGCAATGGCTGTTACATATCTTTAAAATTTTAACCATTGAGTCATACAATAAAAGTATATTCCATCGCAAAAGAAATGACTATTACTCATCAATATCTGTTATAAAGATTCGAAACTAACCTAAAATTTCATACAAACTTTTTTAACGAATATTGATAAGAATGACCTTCACAATACGATACATGAAGATCATTAATTCCGTGGAACATGTTTCAGAATTAAGCTTACAAAAATATTAAATGTCAAAATGGGGAAACATCTTTTTCAGTGATGTAAATGTGAATTTATTCCTAAAGAGTTTTCTGAACGAATCTATAAGAAAGCCCCGCAAAATATAAATGAAGAAATGCGACTTCAGAAGCTCAATTTTGAAACATTGTATTTTACTTTACTTATAAGACGAAAAAAGGGCAATATAGAGTAACATTTCCGTTTTTTCATTTCCTGTGCGTCTCTGCTTATCTCGAGCTATATATTCGGAAAGAGCAATACCAACTGAAAGGACCCAGAGACAGAATTAGAACTGAAAATGACCTCCAGTCCTACCTTTTCCCACCCCCACCCCTTGCCTATTTAGCATCGAATTCTCCTTTTTTGTTATTCAATGCACGTAATCAAGAGTTGGGTTATATCGAAAATATTGGGAAACAGAAATGGAAGGGGAAAAAATTCACTGAAATTTACTCCCTTATTTCGAAATTCAACTGGCATACTTGATGAGTAGAGACTAGAAGCAGTTGAGAACCATGGCCGTCTAATGCTAATGCGCAACATAAGCTCCCCTATTTGTTTATTTGGAACTTGCAGGGGGAAAAAAAGAAGGAATAAGTCCCGGAGAAGGTTGAAAAGAAAAGAAAAAAAAATATATTTCAATTGCTTCTGTGTACGTGGCGGAATTAGTAATTTGCTTCTGTCTAGGAAGAAAGAGGTTTTGTTTCCTAAAACAATGCAATTAGACTGATTCTCCAGACTTCTCTGATGCTCATTATTGCCAAATATAGTTAGACAGAAAAATAACTTATTTAGTGTGCTTAGGTGAAGGCAATTTCAGTTAACACTTTTGTTTTATTTATGAGATCTAAATTTTTAGATACAAAGTTTGGTTTAGTTAAAAAAGAAAAAAAATTGCAAGCTGAAATTCGAAGGAAATTTTGCATTTTCAGAAGAGGATAATTAAAATTAAAAAAATAAGACATAGCTGGAGGGTTGCTGAAAATGCTATTTGAAATAATGTTTTAAATTGGATTAACCAGAATGGATCTGGTAGTAAAATTATTTAATTATTTAATTATTCGTGCTACCATTAACTTACGCTAATGGTAGCAAGGGTGACTGATTATTATTTACTTTTATTGCACACGGCAAAAGTCATATTATTGCAGTGAATAATTTCATTAAAAGAAAGTAAACTTACCTACTTTTAAGGACTTTTCACTTTTTTTTCAATTACTACTATTAGCTCGCACTGCCTATATATTTATTTATTTATATATTTGTATATTTATTTATTTATCTTGGTGGAATTTTCAATCATTCATAAAATACATTTTAAAGCACTGAATTGAGCTGAAATTTTATATACAGGATCATTTTGGATGACAATACAATACTTTAACTATAATTAATAAAAATTAATGGATTAAAACTAATTATTTAAAGAATTACAAATACACCCACGTTGGCGACTTAGCGACCCTTTTGGCGACTTGTGTCAAAACTTGAAAAGGTTTTTTTCTCAGGTGTTAAAGCATTCAGTTGAACTGAAATTATAAGGACAATACGATATTTTAATGATAATTAAAAAAAATTAATTATCACTTACTGTTATGACTCTGTCCTAAGAATATACATATTTATATTAATTGTAACCCTTAAATAAAAAGTAGCTAAAATAAAATTTTTCTTTATTGATCTAAGTAGGAATCGACTTAATTTTTTTAAAAATATTATTTAGAATTTAAACTGTATTTGAAACTAATGACCCAAACGATTTACCGAGAATCAAAACATTACATTACATTTCCGATGAAGTATCTAGGAAAGTTGATTCGCCAACACAAGATTTTATTTCATTGGTTGATTGTAATTCATCTCAATCCTAGAGACTACTTGTGTTTCTTTAGTCGAGGTTTTTGATGAATAACTTCAGAGTTTGTAAACATATTTAATATTCGTAAACTGATCTAAAATCTATGAGAATTTGCGAAAAAAATTATATAAAAAACATTTGCTTTATTTAATTATAAGTTGAAAAAATGTAAGAAAAACAAAGAAAATTCTTCATTTTTGTTACTAACGCAGTGTTTTTTAATAGTATAATAGGTATGTTTAAGCACAGAACTTGATGTATGGCAAAATATCTTTGAATTTATTCAATTCCTACTATTATATATATATAGCTCACAATCTCTCTATACATATTTATATATTTATTTATCTAGGTGGAATTTTCAATCGTTAATAAAATACATTTTAATTTTATATACAGGATTATTTTGGATGACAATACAATATTTTAATTGTAATTAATAAAAATTAATTGATTAAATCTAATTATTTAAACAAATACAAATACGGCCACTTTGGCATCATTTTTGGCTACTTAGTGACCTATTTGGTGACTTATGTCAAAACTTGAAAAGTTTTTTTCTCACGTGTTAAAGTATTCAGTTGAACTGAAATTTATATACACGATTGTTTTGGATAACAATACGATACTTTAATGATAATTAATAAAAATTAATTACCACTTATTGTTGTGATTCTGTCCTATGTATATACAGATTTATATTATTTGTAACTATTTAATAAAAAGTAGCTGAAATAAAAAATTTTTTCCCGCTTAGGTTTTCTACTTGTTAGCGCCAAAATACTTATCAGATAGGGGATGGAGGATCTATTGCAGATCCATATCCCTGTGACGTGAAGAAACGAAACGAAAAATAAAATTTTTCTTTGTTGATCTAAGTAGGAATTGACTTAAATTTTTTTATATATTACTTGTTTCTTCATAATTTGTGAAAAATATCAATCAAACAGAACCAAGAAGTTTCATATATGCGTGAATTTAATGAAGAACACAAATCACAAACGCTTTTCACTAATGTTATAGGAATGTTATTTTTAGACAAATCTGTAATATTTTGTTCAATCTATTGTAGTTTTATTGTCATTTGATAATCGACAAATAGCATGTTGAACGTTTTCTTCTTTATGTTTTTTGACAGGGCAAAGTGTGTCTTGTGGTATAACTATAACTCTTGATGGAGCTCTTTAGGTAGCATTTGAAAATTTTCCTTTCAACTCAAAAGTTTCGAGTTCTATGTTTTTCTCAAATTTACTTTCACTCTTATGATTAATATGCATTATTTCAGCTGGTTCTTCATCAGTTTCAATTTCAATAGGATCACAGATCCCCATTTCTTTCTTTTTTTTATATTCTGCTCATTTATCTTTATAAACCATATTAAGTCGTACAATACAGTAATCAGAACCACTAAGTTGTTCACAGAGAAAAAATGTAGCTTGTTCATAGAACATGTTTCAGAACAAAAGTAATCGCGTGTGGGTACTCAGTCAAAACAAATTCCTTAAGATTGTAAAAAAAGGCTTGTTACTTACAAAAAAGGAAGGAATATGTGGCAAATACATTTTATACTTTCCATGAAGACTGTCATATATGAGGATACTATCAAGACCATCGATAATAAATAAACAGTTTTCCCAGAATTAACAATTTCGTGAGCCTGGGTTGAATCTGTAACCTGCGTACCTGCTTCCTGTTTAAAGGAACATATCCTGTTTCCTGTAATCGTTGATTTAATGATTTTTGAAGTATTATGCTTGTACTTTATACATATATATTACTTAAATTAGTTTTTGTGCTCAAAATACTACAAAAAGCTAACCATCTAATTTTTCAACGCAAAACTTGAAAATTCACATAGGGATTTTAAAAAATACTATCCCTCCTACAATTAATTACTATCTGCTGGCCTAGCTGCTGCAAAAGTTGTCTTCTTCATAGACTCTCAAGCTGCAATTTTAGCTTTAAGCAGTAATACACCAACTGACTGTCTTAACACAATTCTCAGTGCCGAGCTCAATTCAGTAAATTGTGGAGCTCATCTCATATGGCTGGACTGTGGCTTTACAGGGGATCTAAAGTCATGTTGGGAACCCCGGCAGTGAAAGGGCTGACCAAAAAGCCCATCAGGAAGCCAATTCGACTCAACCGGAAGTTTCCTTGACCCTCAGAAGAGCTAAAAGCATCATCTCCACATACATTGACAAATATACTGTCATGACTCAAAAAACGGAAGAGTTTTGGAAAGCTATGGGAAACTTTGGCCACTATGGGCCCAATTCCGAGGCACTTGAACAAAACCGAGGCTGTTGCCTGCTTTCGCCTAACTACCAGACAGGACCTTTGGGGATTTTACCTTCACTGGCTTGGCGTGGCTGCTAATGAGGCATGCCTACTTTGTGGACATGCCAGAATGGATGGTTATCACCTTGTCCAATGCATTGGACTCGACGAATACCCGACTGATAACACCGTCAGTTGGTACTGTGAGGCATGGCGTCAAATGGTCATGAAGCCAAGTACGGGCGTTGGATAAAAACCCCTAATAATTAACGTGCACGTAAGTAATTTGATTTACAAGCATACTTTAAACTATGTATAAGAAATGTTAGTATAGGTCTTTTTTGTTACGTGAATAATCTTGGTAAAATACTTTTTTATGCATATCGTATTGAAAGTACCTTAAAAAATATATAAATTCTAAACTCAACTATTTTTTTTAAAAAAATTAATATTGCTTCGATTCAAAATTGCGCATCAACTTGTGTTGCTTGAATTAATAGCTATAAAATTTGAAGAAAAAAAATCAAAGGATTTGGTGCTGTAGAAAAAAGTCTTAACATTTTAAAGAAAGATAAACTAGTTATTTCATCTTTCTGAGTAAAATCAGTTTAAAGTTTTTATTTGCTATTCCAATGCGAATAAAAACTGAAACAAAATTTATCATAACGCTAGATTTTTTTAGCTTGGAGCTTTCAAATTTTGTGAGATTATTGGAAATTATATTCGAGGGTTGGGGCAAAAGTCTTGGCAACTATTTTTTTTCTTGAAGATATAAGTCTGGTCAGAAAATGTGATATATACATACGAAGAGACAAGGTGTTATCTACATGTGATGACACTGAATAGCACTGAAATATATTGTAGCACACTAATTTATTACGATAGTATACAGGACAATATGGCCTTCACGGTGCTAAAAAATGACAACACAGTACACAAAAAGTTGGCATGACAAACTGGGCCTAAAGACCCTCAGTGTAGTCATCTGTTACTGTCACCACACGCTGCAAACGATGTGGAAGGCGCTGAATACCATTAGCTTCAGCATTTGCAGCATCATGTGTGAATCAGGTCACCTGCTGCCGCAGAGCATTAGCATTGTCCTCTCGTGTTGCAAACCACCTACTACGTGTTGGTTCCTTAATCTCGGAAATAAAATCAAAGTCACAGGGCGAAATCTCGGGAGAGTACGGTGGGTGCTCCAATTTTTCCGCACACTGAGCGGTCGTCTCGAACGTTGCTCCTCATTGGTTGACACACGTCCTTGCTGAAACTTTCCTACCCACCGCGCTACTGTACGGTATGGTAGGGCATTATTTCCAAGGGCTTCCACTAATTCATTATGACATTCCATCGCATTTCTCCCTTGGAAAACGGCTATTTTGATGTAAGCACGTTGTTCAACACGGGTAACTTCCATCTCGCACGACACTCACCAACTGACTGATTTCACATCCTTCGCTGGGCTACTATCAGATATCACAGATCCATCTGTTGTTCTCCATGCACACTATGCCTGCAGAACTTCCACAATATACATATACGTTTGTGATCAGTTCACATATTTACAAGAAAAAAAATAGTTGCCATGACTTATGTCCCAACCCTCGTACAAAGAAACATGTAGGCTAAAAATATTTTATTTGTATTTTTGACTGGTTTTTATTTGAATCGTTCTACGTTCCTTAATAATAATCGTTGAAGCATAGTCAAGATTTAAGCCTTGATGGTCACTCTAACTCATCGAGTAAATTCTGATAACTTTTATGTGCCTGCGAATACCGAGTGGAACCCTGGTTTAGTTTCTCAATGCAACAATCATTCATTCAATCATCTTGATCACTATTGTTGTTCTGCCTTACGCATGGTAATATGTTGACATTTTATCCCTGAAATATATATATACAGTCATACCCCGATTGAACGAACCCATATTTAACGAATTTCACCATTTAATTAATTACTTCTTTCCTCCTATAAAAATGAAGCAAAAACCATATTTAACGAATAATAAACTGCGAATTAACAAATAATTTCAAGAACCAATTTTATTTTTTTTACTATTAATTCGGATTAGAAAAAATTTGATTACTTTTCAAATGACACTCTTTTTGTCCGGGAAAAAAATACTTTTCTTGTAAGTGCCAATTTTCGATTGCGAAAGGTGCAGCCTTTTATTAGACTTTACAGGTGTAAATGAGTCATGAGTGTAACCTCCCGCGTGAGTTTTGAGTAGGACAGAAAACTCCTTTATCTCATTCTACTCCACAAAGCAGTGGATATTTTAAGAGATTTTACGATTTGCTCTCTATTTTGAGAGAAGTAAAGTTTATTATACTTTCAGTTTTGTAAAGTTTTTTTTTTCTTTCTTTCGAAAACTGGTTATTCATTTCAGATTGTTCGAAACAAATGCTCAGCGAATTTTATGCAGAAATTTCCAATGAAACTCCGATCGAAATTGTTACATTTTCTAAATCTTTACATGAATTAGAAACTGAAAACATATCTCACGCACCAGGATGTAAGAAACGCAGTATTTTCTTGTGTGCCTAAAATCGAAAGAGAACTCTTTCGGGTCAGGAATAAAAAAAAAACAAAAATGTTAAATGAAAAGAAATTTTCTAATTAAATTGCGCATAATACTTAACAAATAGCATTTTTATCTGTTGAATAAATGTGTGTAATTTCAAACTGTGAATATGATTATTGTAGAACTTCCAAATGATAAGTGTAAGCATTTATATATATATATTTGAGTTGCTATTCAATTGTCATGGTTTTTATTATTATATGTAAGGTTTTATCCTCATTTTTTTCTATAGAAAATTTTCCTAATATCCCTCTCTTTGAGAGATACATTAATGTTCTCTTTTCATAATTTCCTTTTACTATATTGTCAGGTTTATCATCATTTGTTAATTATAATTTATAAGGTTTATCAATTTATTAGGCTTAACTTTTCAATATGGCTCTATTTTCTTTTTTTTATTATGTAGAAAATTCCTGCTGTACGGAGAAGGTGGATCTATAAAGCATTGCTTAACCCTGAATCGCTGGCCTAATTCAGCGACAGCTTTAGAAATCATAATAGATCTCCAGTTTAGTCCAAAGACTTTTTTTGTATCTGCATTTGGTGTGATTCATGAACTCCAATTTCTCTCTTATTTGGCATTGTAGGTTTTAGAACTTTATCACTTTTATTATAGTATATATATATATATAAAAGAAATTTGTATAATATTTCAAAAACCATAAATAATATATAATGAACATAACAAGAAATAACGTAATAAAAATATAAAAGCAAAACATGAAGATCGAAAAAATACAAAAAAGGAACTATAAAAAAGAACCTAGCGAGTCAGAATGCAATTTCGGACTTAGGACCGAATAAGTGGGGTTAAACTAGTTTGAAGGCTCCAACCTTCCCCCTTTGCAACTCGGTAGGAAAAACCAAATAAAATAAATAAAAATTCAAAGTATATAAAAAAATTTAAAGTATATAAAAAATAAACTAAAATTCAAAGTATACAAAAACTCAC
>BMAV01009931.1:30911-62326 GCA_019973955.1 Trichonephila inaurata madagascariensis
TATGTGAATATATGTTGTTTATATATATATAAATTATTTATATCTAAGTCTTAGCAATTAGAGTTCCATTGTATTGAAAAATATACTTATACCTGTAACTCTCGCCTCTTGATATAAAAAGGACCAAACTTCTAACTAATTATTTCTAATAATCTCTAAAATTCAAGTAGAAGGATTTTTTGCACTCTCTTAAACCAATAACCAAGTGGATTTCAGCAAAAACAAATTTCAGTGGTAACATAAACACCCATGCCAAAATGCAAGTCTTTGTTTTCAATTTTCGTATAAACCATTTTGTAGCGGATGTTTACTCTATGAAAGAACCTGCTTGGCAAATTTCAAGATTGTTCGTCTATGTCAGTGATTCCCAAAGTGGTCTATATAGACCTCCAGGGGTCTATGACGACTTGCAAGGGGTCCTCGTCAGCAAAAAAATAATTTGGGGTCAATGAGGAGTAAGTGGGGGTCTATGTGATATTGACTCTCATTAAACTAGATCGTGATTTTAACTTTAAAAGAAAATTTAATCAAGTGGAAACCAGATTTTACTTATTTAGCAGATTTATTTACTAAATTTAATGAGGTTAATTTGCCCGTACAAGGTGCCAGTACATAAATCTTTTTAAAAGGGGAACCATTTCAGCGTTTCTTTCCAGAGTTAAATTAAAGAAGTATAATACTGGAGGTCCGGAATTTTCTCAAATTAAACAAGACAATCTGTCTGCCCGTTTTAACCTACGTTCAACATTTAACTGCCTTTTATTCAGATTTTGAAACCAGGTCTGAGAATGCTTTAACTATGGTATTATTACATTAAGCAATGAACTTAAATGGTCGGTCATATTGAAAAAAAAATGTCACATGACAACAGGAATTGATCGTGATACGCAACAATGAAGATTTGAAAGTTTAGAAACGGATGCCAGCAATTTAGGCTTTAAAAAGACAAACCTGTTAATTGTGCCTAATTATGAAATATCGTAAGGAAGTTTTCCTACTAAGGTGTTCTAGCGCAGTTGCCAATCTCCAAAACAAAAAAAGAAACTGGACACTACTAACAGAGAAGATTTAAGGTTAAACCTGAACAGATTGATACTAAATGTTGAAAATTTGTTTTGTAGCCTCAGATTGATCCCTCCGTTTAAAACCAATTGTGTGTTGTTTGGATATTTTATTTAACAGTTATTTTATATATTAATTAACTTTTACTTTAATTAACATATGATTTTTAAACGTTTAACTCTATAGTTCATTAGTTATAAATTTAATTTTTTAAAGTAGTAGTAGTAGCTATCAAAAAGACATTCAAGTTGATGAATTTGCAAAAATTCAACATTAATTAAGCAGGGGTCTACCCCATAAAGAAAAACATTGCAAGGGGTCTATGAGACAAAAAAGTTTCTTAACCTCTGGTCTATGTGCTTTAAGGTATCTCTAACGCCCCTTAATCCCTCGCAACTCCCCTTGGAGGTTGATTTTCGTGAAACCCATTTTGTAGCGGACTTATACTCCACAAAAGTAACCTGCCTACAAAATTTCAAGACTGTATGGCTGGTAGTTTAAAAATGGAAATAATTATTCATAACGCCCTTTGGTGTTCGTGTTTCGTAAAATCCATTCTCTCTCTTTCTCTCTCTCTCTCTCATATATATATAGCAGATTTCTACTCCATGAAATAACCTACAAAATTTTAAGTCTATAGGTTTCATAGATCTGGAGATATAGTAAGGAGTGAGTGGGTGAGTGAATGAGTGAATCGATTTTGCCCTTTATACATATATAGATAATGTTCAACAGTTACAAACATGTGTGTATCTTATCTTCAGTGAATTATCAATACTTACGCTAAGAAATATTTGTCACGATTGTAGAAATTCCTTACACATATGCAGAATACGAGATATATTTTAAAAATTCATGAAATATTTTTAAAAATTATATAAATTTCTGTATACGCCAAATGACAAGTTAAAATTTGGAAGTAGTATTGCACCGAGATAAAAAGGGGAAGTTTCTTAGTACCTTTTGGCATCAAACATAGTGAAAAAACGTAAATTAATTTTAATTTATGAGTTACTTTCAAGTTTAAGTTTGAAGAAAGCTCTGATATTTTTCAATTCCTACACTATTAGCTCACACTCTCTATATATTTATTTATATATTTATTTATTTATCTTGGTAGAATTTTCAATCGTTAATAAAATACATTTTAAAGCGCTCAATTGAGCTGAAATTTTATATACAGGATTATTTTGGATGACAATACAATAATATAATAATAATTAATAAAATTTTAATTGATTAAAACTAATTATTTAAAGAATTTCAAATACAATCACGTTGGCATCATTTTAGGTGACTTAGCGACCCTTTTGGCGACTTGTGTCAAAACTTGAAAAGGTTTTATTCTCACGTGTTAAAGTATTCAGTTAAACTGAAATTTATATATACGATTGTTTTGGATGACAATACGATACTTTAATGATAATTAATAAAAAAGAATTACCACTTAATGTTGTGATTCTGTCATATGTATATACATATTTATATTAATTGTAACTATTCAATAAAAAGTAGCTAAAACAAAATTTTTCTTTGTTGATCTAAGTAAGAATTTACTTAAGAATTTTTTTTTATATTACTTGTTATATATGCTTGCTCATAATAATTTTGAACTAATCCCACGGAAAGAAAAAAAAAAAAAAGTTCGAAAGAAAAACTTTCCTATAATTTTAATATCCTTAATAATAACAATTTTGATCTAATTTCACATAATGAATTTTGTAAAAAAAATAGCTCATATACTTTTGATATGGTTAATTATAATAAATTTAATCTAAATCTTAAGTAATGTTTTATAAAATAATAATTTGATATGCTTACTCATAATATGTTTAATACAAATCTCATGTAACAAGTTTTGTAAAAGTATTGTTTCTATACTTCTGACACGCTTACTCATCATTATTTTAATCTAATTACATGTCAAAAAATTTTTTTTTTGAATTTTATGACCAGTATCTTTGTAACAAATTCGCAAAAATATAATATTTTTAAAAAGATATTTTATTTATATTTTGTTGCATTCTGGAGTAAAATATAACATTTTAGTTTTTTTTTTTAATCCTTTTATGTTTGCTTAAAAGACGTATTTTCTAACCGTTTTATTAAGCCATTTTCAAGAAAGAGATTAAATTGGTACCTTCTCTTTTCTAAGCCGTTAAAAAATTTTTGAATACTTTATGCAAAATCTATTTATAATTTTAATAAGCTATATTTATCTATTGAGTTGTTATCAATTAACACCAGGATGTATATCTTCGCTGTTTGATTTAAAAATCAATTTTAGTTATGAATCTCTACCTTTCAGTACTATAAGTAGTATTTAATTATTTTGTATTTTAGATTAAATATGTCAAATTTGAAAATTCAATACATTGTATTTCCAATCGCCAAAACCGTGGACAAACCTCTTTGAATTTTTCTACTTATTAGATGAATTCAATGTGCAATCTAAAAACATTATTTTGACATCATCAATATTTTTAACATTAATTACCAATCAGTAAATTACAGCTTAAAATATAATTTATGAAAAATATTTTCCCTTGCAAATCTTAAGCCATATACTAAAATAAATCAAATTTTGTATTTGATCAGATATTTTTTATACGCTTTATACATGAAAGATCTCTTTTTGAGCTAAATGAAGTTAGCAAACTTTGAACTAAGTTCCTTAAATTATTCAAGTAACAAAAATACATCGAGACAAAAGAACAATTCGTAATCTAAAAATTAATTACAAAAGCTTAAGTCCATAAAAAGAAAACAATCGCGTAGGTCTCCATTAGTTGTGTTTTGTTTGAACACAATTATTGTACAGACTTAGAACGAAAATTACCGTTTTACCCAAAACTGTCCCGCAAACTTTGGTCTACCAATTGGCTGGATAACCATGTTAATGCTTCAGATGTAAGATTTTCTCTAAATGCAGACTGATATGTTTGTTCGATTCGATATCTAATTGATTAGTAATTGCTATACCTTGTGTTTTGTTAGAGAGTCCTTAGAACTATAAAATGGGGATTCAGTGCTGACCATAGCCACTTCACTCCAGCCATTCTTAGAGAACAACAACCTCCTAAGCCTCTCAGGTAAGTAGTTTGAAAACATTTGTACTCTTCCTAACTCAGTCGTACCTTTCATCATTGTAATACGAATAACCTGCTACATGCATACCTGTTTGCTCGCATAATTCTAAGATAGCAATGTCTTAATATATTTTGGATCTTTCAATCCATCTATATATAATTACACTAGCTGGTATACCCGTTTTTCGCTCGGGTAGACTAAAAAATTAAACAATACAGATTGCATGAGATAAATAAGTTTTTAAGTTTAAAGAAGCCTTTGCATATCTCAGCTGAACAAAATGCCATATTTGTTAAATTTTAAGTCTGTAGGTTTAATAGCTGATAAAAAGGATTTTTTTTTATTTATTTATAACGCCTCCGTAACTGCCTTGGGGGTCTATTTTTGAAAACACCTTCTTAATCTGGTCTCTGCTCAGCAAAAGTAACACAATGTTACAAATTTTGTGTCTTGAACACTTAAAATAGTGTAATGAGTGAAACTAAATGAAGAAACTAACTACTAGAAAGTTGAGAAACAATTACTGATTTATAGTTACGAAAAAAATAATATGATCATCGTTTTGAAAAAGTTATAAATATTTATAAGCATTTATTATTATTTCTTACGTTTTATCTATCTACACCAATATTTATGTGCTAAATCAACTCGATAATTTCAAATAACTTGTGAAGATAACATAATACAATTAAAGCAATACAGATAAGCATTTTTCCAATTTAAAAAAAAAATGAAACAACAAAATTTGTAATATCATTCATTGATTTGCTTGATATAGATATTTTTTTTCATGAACACTCTTTTTGATAAGCAACACATTGACTTTTAAAGTCCAAAAATAATTTCAAAAGCGAATTATGAAGCCTTTATACTGTAGTAAAATACCATCAAAAAGGTCAAAGACTTCCAAATTTAATCAAGCAAAAAATTGGCTGGTTTGTTTTTTTATCTAACTTTTTTTTCTCTTTTTAAAGTTTTTTCCCCTTCAAAGCACTTAATAAAAGATTTCATAAGATAGCCTGTATTTTTGGTACCACCAACGCGTATTTATCTCATATTTGACAGTATATAAACTATGGAATGCGATAGATAAACTCACAATCCGTATCTTGCAGGAGCAATGGCATTCCCTCACAGTCTCTTCTGGATTGTAATTGCTTTCATCTGTTGGAGAACAGTAATCACTCAAGAAAATTCTGAAGAAGACCAAAGAAGATCAAATAAAGTAAGGATAAATTTTACATATATATTAACTATTATGGATATTTAAAATCCTTTTTTACTTAGTTAAAAAAAATATTAACTCGTAACTCTTTTTTCACAATTTGAAAAATTTCCTAATATAAGCACCACTATGGGACTTTACAGTTTTTATGGTAAATGTGAACACGATTGTCTAATGGTGATGGTCATGAAATAGTTACCAATGATGTTTTTTTTTTCTTCTACCGTGGGTGGGAGAGGGTTTGGGTAAGAAACAACACTTTTAAAGTTAACAAACACTTTTTTTAAAGTTCTATTTAGCCTTTAACACGTGTGATACCCCGCAGCCCAGGGGTAACATCTCTTCATCCATGCGACCTATATTTGTAGGAAGAAATGATTCATCACCCAAATTCGTCATAATAAATCTAATTTATTATTGTCTAAATATATTGATCAACACAAAACAAGTCTTACTTGTAGGAATGTAATAAGGAGTGATATATACAACGTAATTCTAACTTCTAAGTAAATAGGGCCTAGAATCCTAATCAATATCTTTATGTAAAGCTATCCTAAGAATCTTTATCTGGCTTAGATTCCTTAACACACTAATGTCCGTTCTATAATTACACTTCTATAATTAATATCTTACCAATATCTCACGACGATCAGCCTCTCAGATTTCTGTCTCCTTCTTCTATTCTATTCTTCTACTATTCATTCTACTAACACGCGAATTCTAAATTTCCATTATAAATCTATTAACTAATGTGCATATCGAGATTTCTTCTTGAGAGGATTGAATTGAAATAATACCATTCTGGCCCCAAAGATTCCCCAAGAGGATTAGTAAGAAAATCCGATGAAGCTCCGTCACACACTTTTGAGAATTATTGATAATGCACACTGATAACTAAACCCGAGGAGCAATACAACTTATTAGTCTTATTAGATAATCATAAACACTTATCTTATCAATTCCCTTGAACTCTCTTGCTATCAACCTGGTTAATCATCAGCCGTAAAGTGGACGACTTCCCCCTATCTGAATCCTACACTTTGGAATTAATATCACGAAGAGCGACCACCGTGGTCGCTCACACTATGCTTTCCGCTTAGAATCAGTTTTCAACCATCAACCCTCCTACTCCACGATTAGCTCTTAAATAGAAGTTTGTATTCACATAAAATCAAATCCTCTCTACGGAAAGCTGTTTTCAACTAAAATCACCTTTAAAATCTATTTTCCCCAAGAAGATTAGTAGAAGCTCGAATAGAACCCTTTACAACTGAACCGTTATTGGAAGAGGTTCCCTTAAATCTGTGGAAACTTAAGTTTGGAGATGGGGATGGATATTTACGTACTTTCGCAACAATCACCAACTCTATTAATAACTCGCCAAGTTGGGAATCCAGAATTTCTTATGCGTTGCACTCGCTGAATTAAAAACTACGTGCTTCATTTCATATAATATCGCCAATAGGTTGCGATAATACATAAGTGCCGAGTGATGTCTATCTCATCACTTGAACGAGTCTCAAAACAACAAGCTGAAAACTTTTGTATAGTTTTATAGCGTAACGTTAGCGAATAATAAAATAAAAAAAATAGAGAAAAAATTACAACTTAACAGACATATGTAAAATTTTTATTGTAAAACCCTACTTAAGTAAAAAAGCGATTTCAGAAGAGTTTTTTTGCCAGTGAACATAGAATTAATTAAATTCTTTGATCTTTTACCATATTTTAGCGATTTGTGTGAGGTTGTGCTCCAGGCTTCGTAAAAGATAAAATAAATTTTTATATGTTTGAAACAGAAAGCTACTTATCTTACTAGAGAAAAAGTTAAATCGCAAAATGTATTTTAAAACGCAATATTTATTTGTGAGTAGAAATTTAATCGTTACCAGGTTGTGATCTCCCACCAAATTGGGGTGAAATATAGTCAAAATGTACTATCACCTGCAAAGAGATCAAAGCTGGGTTTAAAACGACAGGCGTAATATAGACCCTTTGCTACGATAAATTTTTATGTGACACCTTCAACCGGGTGGCATTAGTAACAACAAAAGCTCTACATAAACATTTAATTGGCTGAGACATCGAATTTTGGAACAATGAAAAAGTTTAAAGGGTAGATAGATTAATAGAAATAAAATGAGTGTATAGATAAATTTTAATGTACTCGTAGATGATTTGGGAGAAAATTAAAGGGAGATAACTGTATTTTTTTTTTTTTTGTAAATGAATGCATAGATAATAGATGTTTCGAGTGGAGATAAAATATACGTATAATAAGTACATGTAAGAATATACATGTTTATATTAAAATTATAATTTTTGAAAATCATAATCTGAAATAAACAGACATTATCAGTTCAATAACAGCTTGATTATATACTTGATCAGTGTAATTAAAAAAAAAAAAAAAAACCTACGAATTATTTCATGAGAGAAAAATATTTAAAGGCTTTAATGAGAGATTTTAAAGGGATAAATAAAACACACGCTTTGTAAGTATTAATACAGCGCTAACATTTCAACGCAAAAAAAGGATCACTGAAATTAAATTGCACTGTTATAATAGATTAATTCTGTACCGCTGTTTATCCTATGACATTAAAAATATTCCATTGGGAAAACAGAGTTTCTATAAATTTGAACTAAAATAATTTAATTTTTTCTTAAATATAAATGCATTAAATAAACTGCATAATAATTTTTAAGAGCTCCATTTATTTATTAAAAAGTCATTATTATTTTGAACAAAAAAAGGATTATGATTATTAATCGAGCAAAACAATTAATATCATCGTGAAATAAAATGTTTAATAACTGGTAAATTACATTTTTAATTTGATAAAAAAAAATTTTTTTGTGAGCAATGGGGAATGTTATTCGATGGAAATAGAATTAAAATTTTATTACGTGTGTTTTAATTCATGTTGTTTACAATTCAATTTTTATTTCTTGCTTCTAACATCACATTTGTAAAAAATAATTATGAGCTACTTTTAATTAATATTATTATATTTATAATATATCCAAGTAAACATCTTTTTTCTATCATTGTTTTTATCAGTATTAGTGCAATGAATTCTTAATAATAAAATAAGTTAATTAAAATGCTTTATTTCTGCTTATCTGATAATAATAATTTTTTTATCTCAACTTTCTATTGCTACAGTAAAGTCATTTTTTTACTGTTATGATTTTATATTTCACTAAGAAAAGAAATTATTGAGAAAATTTCTTAACTTTTGTACCATCTTATTCATATTTATATTTTACTTTTAAATAAGAATTTGAAATAAGAGATATAAATACGGAACTGTTGCTTCTCTCTGCAGATGTGTAAATGCATATATTTCGTAGAAATAAGGTCTCACATTGGTTAAGGTTGATATGTTTGTAGCAAGCTCATATCTTGATTTTATAAAGGATCTCCATTTAAAAATATTATGGGCTACCATGTGTAAAGTATTACTTTCTGTACATGAAATTAGAGTACATTTCTTGTGTACGAACTATATGAACACGTTAACAAAAACTTCAAAAAAAAAAAAAAAAGGAAAGAAGAGAAAAAGAAAAGGATATATTTTTTTTCTTACACAAGAGAAATTATCAGGTGCACACACATAAAGCCACATTAGCTCAAAACAACCAGTTCCGTTGTCAATAGCTCTCATGTTGCTTTGTAGTGACATTAATGTAACTCTCATTCTCGAAGAAAAATCTGACTTGGAACCTCATCTCCAAACTTCCACACCTTTCCAAAGTGAGGGCTTACTCGACAGATTTAACTTGCATTAAGCCGGTTGGGTTTTAGTGGCACTTGGACAGAGACATCAAAGGCCACGAGTTAGCTCCCTTGACCACTAATGTCCAATGGGCTACCACGGTCCCATTCAAATTGAGACGGCGTCATTTATAATTCATTGTTTTTTCCCTCAAAATCCTCCAGCACATACTTGTGATTGAAAAATGATAGTAACAGTAAAAACAACCTCAACTTAAGTTTCGACTCAGAAATATATACGTACTTTTTGTACCCCTATGTCTTTTTAATCTTTATTTACATTCTTCTACAATTATCCTCCAAGAACGGGTCAGTTTTTATTTGAGGATTAGAATTATCGAACTGAACTGTTTATTTATTTGTTTGGTAAATACGGGTTTTATTTCTTTGTATCCAGGTTCAATCAATGTGAAATGTTCTTATAAAGGATAAAATTATTTTGCTCACCAAAGAAGGTTTGTTTTGAAACTTTGTAATAAAAAACCTTCTCGCAGTATTTGGCTTCGCAAAATCAATTCGTAATAATTTCTTAAAGATGATTTTCCTTTATTTTATTCATTATTGAGATAATATATTTTCCCACTAATAAGCAGTCCCATACGCACACTAATTAATTCAGGTTTTTGCTAAATTGTACTTTTTCAATAGGAAGGCCACCTTTTTTGATACCAACATATCCAAAATTAAAACCATTGTATTGTTTTTATGGGCTTAGCTAACTTCAAAAACTGAGACAAAATTAACTACATTAAAATAAGAATTAAATGATTTGTAAGCATTGATGAGTAAACATGCTTTACCAATATAATCAAATATTATCTCTTACCTGTATTGAATGTTATCCTTTCTGAAAAGACGTAAGTATTTCTTGTAAAAGCCAACACGATAATCATCATAGCGAACATTTGAAAGTGCACAGAATATCTTACGCCATTATGATAAAACATACATGTTTCCATTACAATACTTCAAGTAATCGAATAATAGAAATTTAAAGTAAAGGATTTACATTCTTGGAATTTATGTTCAAGAATTCACTGATATGTAATAAATTCGTTAACGAAATATAATAGGATAAGAAAATGGAATGTCGTAGGAGGAAACATGACTCCATTCACGTTCTAAGTAATGTTTCAAAATCCATCAAATGCATGAAAAGCCTTTTTAGAATATATTTAATTTTATACACCACATACGACAGATATTTTTTGTGGCATACAAGTGCCACATCAAAATATAAAAAAGATATTCAATTATGTTTATAGAAATAATACCATCTCTACGAAAGATTGTATTCGAATATTGGTAAAATCCCGATTTGTGTGAGCATTGTATTATATTTATATTCATTCTAATACAGATAATTTCCGAGGCCACCCCAAGTTTAAAAATGGATGTTTTGATTTTAGTTTTTAACAATACCATTTCATTCGTTCATTAAAAATTCTTTTCTTATCTTTTACGGATGTCATTTGTTGTGTTAGATCTAAAATCCTATTGTTTACAGCAAATTGAAGAATTTTCTAAGACTTAAAGGTGTTTGTGAATTGATTCTGTATATCCTTTAGCTACTTGGAAACATTAATTACTATTTAAGTACAGAAAAAAAATTATAATTTTCTGACCAAAGTACAGCATAATAAAAAATTTTTTAAAAAAAATAGGGGGGGAGAGGGTGCTAAGGAGGGTGTTTTACGCGGAATTTCCATATATCTGTAATGTTAAAAAAGGCTAAATTTAAGGAACATGTAAGAAAATAGACGCCGTACATCTAATAATTTTTATGTGTTTTATTACATTGTTATTATGGTAGTGAAAGCATTTTTAAAAATTAAGAGTTTTTTTAAGTAATATCGGAAAATCTTCAAAACGATGAAAATCCTTGTTGCTTTTAACAGTAATTTTTTAAATACATTCTTTGACAAAATCAACCATTAAAATATTTATTTATGTAGTATTAACATGTCTGCAAAGTATCAAATTGATAAGATGTGTAGAATTTTCAAAAATGTTCCTTACATATGTTAATTTACACCTTTGAGAAACTTCAGTTTAAAGTAAGCCCTTTTATACTTTTAGGCAGCACTAGCTATATGCCTTGGTATGCAAAAATACTTCTAATTTAACTAGAGAAAAATGTAAACTACATTAGAAGCAGAAGGATTATGGTTCATTTTTCAATAAAAATTGAAAAATAATTTTTTCCCACTAACTTTCTTAAATTTTTAAATTTCTGAGCTACATTCACAGAAAAAAAAGTGTTAGATACACTGGTGGGCTTAGAGTTTTGAGACATCCTTTCGATTTCCAATCTAAAAAGAGGAAGCGATTTATATATACATTGATTTTTCCTTTTTTTGTAAAGAATAGCAAGCCGTAGGAAAATAACCGAATATTTTACTGAATTATTGGTTTTAAATAATTTTCTATACTTTCAAAATCAAATCAAGAAGTAAAATAACATAGATCAAGCAATATGTTAAGCCTGGTTTTTTCGTTGACTGTCTTCCTATACCAGCCATTAATTAAAGTTTTTGGAATGGTCAAATGATGGAACTTGATCTTGCATAAATTATGTAATTCTAAGAATTAAAACCAATTAAAACTTACACGATTCGCTCTCCAATGATATCGCTTTTCGCTTAGGCGTTGTATTGAAGGATATAGAAAAGAAACAGACAAGCAACTTTTTCTCCGAAATAAATAAATCCTTTTTAAACACAGCCAAGATCATTTTATTGCATTCCGAAGCCCTCAAATAGTTTTACAGATAATAGCGCAACTAAAAGAATCGTGTTTCAGAAGGACGGATATATACGTATCAGCATATAACGCATGGATTGAGCTAGACGTATATATACGTAGATTTGAGTACTTTGAGATTGACGTACTTTGAGATTAATTACTATTTATTTTTAAATTTAATTCTAATTTAAGGTATCCGACTACATTCGGAACCGTGATTTTGCAAAAGCGAATAAATGGACAATATTTATGATATTTAGTGCCACTTAGATTAGAAAACTTATATAAAATTAGTTTAAGAACATTATTACAATAAAAAATTATTTAAGTACACTATTCTGACCAAAAAAGAACATAGAATGACCAATTTTCAAAACATTCTCCTTTTATGAAAAATGCTTCTGTTTTAATAATATTTTGCCTGTATATAGCTCAGAACTCTGTGCAGAGGTTGAATTACAATTTTTGAAATATATAACTTAGAAGTGGATTTATCTATATTTTAATACAACAAAGGGGTGCAATTTTAAGAAAAAGACGCCGATAATTATTTCAATGGGTAGTAACTCGGAAAATAATGTGATTTTTTTTTTTAAAATCCTAGTTCAGACTCTCTGAAGAAGTCTTTACTTTATAAAAGCAAAATACTATTATTATAAATACATTTTTTAAAAAAGGAGTTCTGAAAAAAGATTATTGTAAGTTAATTTTTAGCCAAAATATTGTATTTAAATAATTTTTTGTCACAATGTCTTTTAAACCATTTTATACATGCACTC
This sequence comes from Trichonephila inaurata madagascariensis, assembly GCA_019973955.1. Classification (NCBI taxonomy): domain Eukaryota; kingdom Metazoa; phylum Arthropoda; class Arachnida; order Araneae; family Nephilidae; genus Trichonephila; species Trichonephila inaurata. Next base: position 43,594 of record BMAV01009931.1, read on the forward strand.
TAATCTAAGTGACGCTAAGTATCATGAAAATTATCCATTTATGCGCTTTCTAAAAATCACGGTTCCGAACGTAGTCGGATACCTTAAATAACAACTTCACTAAAAATTAATATAAATATATGTTGAATAATTTCGAATTTTAATTTTAACAACTTCAATATCCTTTCAGAACAATCTGGCTGTAGAGAACATGATGCGATACACTCCCGACATGCGTCTGGTTCTAAACGGCCTCCTCCGTTACGAAAACGCCATGGCTAAAAAACCTGAAGACAGCCTCCCCTACCCCTTGCTTCACCTGACGAACCGAAGCGGGAAAGGAGCCCTCCCACCTGTTGATGACCCTCTCGCCGTACTCGCCACGGGATTCCTGGGATCCAGGGGAAAGAGGAGTGATTACGATGAGATACCTGTATTTGCTAATGGATTTCCTGCTGGGAGAGGCTGAGAAGGAGGGATTTTTGATTGATGATAGAGTGCTTTTTTATATGTGAGGATTGTACTGTGTTACTTGGAGTTAATAAATATACATTTCACTTATATGTAGTTGTGTGACTTATTTAGGAATTAATGTTCTTTTGGAATGTTCATTGAGAGGGTTTCATTTTTTATTTATTCATGTTGAAGTTCGCATTAAGGTATCCGACTACGTTCGGAACCGTGATTTTGCAAGAGCGCATAAATGGATACTTTTCTCATGATGTTTAGTGTCACTTATATTAAAATACATGTATACAATGGTTTTAAGGGAATTTTTACAAAAAAATTATTTAAATACAATATTTTGGCAAAAAATTAACTTAGAATAATTTTTTTTCCAAATGTTCTCCTTTTGTGAAAAATGCTTCTATTATAATAATATTCTGCCTGTATATAGCTCAGATCTCTGTACAAAGGCTCAACTAGAATTTTTGAAATATATAACTTAGAAGTGGGTTTATCCATATTTTACGACAACAGAGGGGAACAATTTTAAGAAAAAAACGCTGATAATCATTTCAATGGGTTGTAACTCTGAAAATAATGTGAAGTTTTTAAAATTCTTAGTTGAGCCTCTGTAAAGAGGTTTGAGCTATATGCAGGCAAAATATTATTATAATAGAAGCATTTTTAACAAAAGGAGAACATTTGAAAAAAGATTATTCTAAGTTAATTTTTTGCCAAAATATTGTGCTAAAATAATTTTTTTTTTGTCAAAATGGCCTTAAAACAATTGTATACATGTAGTCTAATCTAAGTGACACTAAATATCATGAAAATTATCCATCTATGCACTTTTTTAAATCACGGTTCCGAACGTAGTCGGATACCTTAAAGACTTTTGATGGATTTGTGTGAATGATTAGCATACGGTTGTTATGAATAGATTATGTAATAAAAAACATATATTTTTCTAATTTTAATAATGTGCAAATCTTTTATTGAACTTTGTTCAGGTATACAGCTGCGTTCGGAACGTTGTTTTGAAAAAGTGTATAAATCAGCATTTCTCAAACTGTGAGGCACGCCTCCCTTGGGGGGCGAGAGCGTATTAAAAAGCCGGAAGCAAAATATTATATTTTATTTAAAAAAAAAAAAAGAAACGAGTCTTAGAGTAGTCGCATATGATGTGTAACATCTGACATGTTATCGTGGTAAATACGCAATATTAACTTTTTTCCTGAAAAAAATATGAAAAAAAAATATCTCTCTCGGGCGCGCGCGGTTATGATTGGAAATATATCCTATCGAATAATTATATCTTTAATGAAAATTAAATTAAATTAACAAAATGAGTAATGCAATATTTTATCAAAAATAATTACTCTTGTTCAATTTGGGAAAGAGCGGAGACAATAAACTAAGGATAACTAAAATATGACACATATACTTGTGATTTCAAAGTATTTACAAACCATTGAAAAACATCGTCAATAAGGGTACCACTGTTAGCAGTCGAAACATTCTAATTTGTGTTCATTTCGAGCTTGAGTTCATTATTCATAAAAGCTATGAGCGGCTCAGCTCTTGGCAAACTGAAGTTAAAGTTAAAATCACCACTGAAAATCAGGGGAAGCGAGTAATAATTTTTTTAAAAGAGCAGAACCACCTTCGTTATATGGTAAAATTTCAAAATGCGGGAAATCTTTAATTTTTTTTTAACCGTCTGTGATTCTAAGAAATGTATACGACCACCGAAATCACTGTTTGTCCATTTTCCAATAAGCATTCTGCCACTCCTGTGTCCCCTAATATCGTGACTAACGGATTTAGATTCAAGCACTCGAGTGCTTGATGGCTACTAGAATTGGACCCGAATGCGAGGGTAGCGAAAAGACACATCCGCGCACTCTCACTGGTCAAATCAAATAGCGCGCGCTTACGTTACATCTTGTTACACACATCCGTCCCTTTTCAAGATATCACCCCCAACAAATATCCAGCAACCGAGAGGAAAGGTGTTACACATAAAAAAATTATTAATTTACTAAAAGTAAACGAACAAAATTCATTATGATATAATAAAAATGAAATACACATTTAAACTGATATATTGCACTTAAAAATGTATCAGTGCTACGTACACAATATATTTTAGAATTAATTTAACAATACTAAGTTAAGAACAAGCTTAATATAATTATCAGTGACCCTATGGGATTTTCATGTATAAACTTATATGCAAAAACTAACACTTATCGTGATAATTTGTACAGTATATAATTAATCAACCTTCGATTAAAAGTTACACAATTCGCTTCTCAATCTAACCGTTTTCCACGTAGGCGCGCATATGTTATGTATGGGAGGGGGAAGAAATGAAGAAAAAATTAATCTGAAATAAGATTTTGAATCGTTCGCAAACATTGCCAATGCTCTTTTATTGAATTCCAAAACCTTCGGAATAATTTCATGGATATCATTACACAGAAAAAAATCGTTTTTCGGAAAGACGTATATATACGTCCGGTTAAATTAACGGTTTGGCTGAACAAGACGTTTATATGCGCCGGTGGCATTTAAGAGGTTAAAGTCGTGTCGTTGTTTTGGCAACAAAGTATAGTATTTTTGTATTCAATGCATTGTTATTGTTTGAGAGGGGCGCGATGAAAATTATGATTGAATATTGGGTCGTGAATATTGAAACTTTGAGAAGCACTGGTATAAATGAATATGCTATTTTTAAATATTTAGTAAAATCTGGATTAGAATATACATATACTAATGTTTTGAGAAAATTATTACGAAATAAAATTATTTATATTCATTTTTTTTAGGAAGAAAGGTGACATATTTTCAAAACACTCTCTTCTTAATAAAAATGCTTCTAGAGTAATAATATTTTGCCTATAAATATATAAGAGACTTCTCTACACAGCCTGAACTAGGATTTTTGAAATACATTATTTAGAATTGGATTCATTCATATTTAAATACTTCAAAATGGAGAAACGTTAACAAAAAAACTACGGTTATTACTTCAACTGATCGTAACTCTGAAAATAATGCAAAATTTCAAAAATCCTATCTCAGGCTCTTTAGAGAAGTCTTATCTATATATAAACACTATATTATTATTATAGAAGCTTTTTCCATAAAAGGAGAATGTTTTTAAAATATATCATTCTTTTATCACTTTTTTTTTTCTTTTTTTGCTAAAAATTTGCATTTAAGTAATTTTTTATTGTAATAATATTCTTAAGATAATTTTATACGTTTGTTCTAATTCAGAATTTTTTTTTTTTTTTAAATTGTTCATCTATTCGCATTTTTCAAATCATAGTTCCTAACCTTGTCGGATACCTTAAATAGAAAAAGCTAAAATTTCCACAAATGTGTGTGTCATATTATATCTTATTGATAATAGGCTTTCAAACGCTATGACGTTACATTTATTTATAATAACATTTGTTTAATTTTTTTTCAAATATTGCTTTTTTTAAACAAGATTTTCATTAATATTTATTGGTAAAGGATACACCTCTTCTTGTTTGCTATCTGGAACTTTATTTCTGAGCAAATGACGAACAAAAAAAAATTAAAGATAAGAATTAAGAATCAATGTGTATAGTAAAAAAATATTAATATTAAATCATATATATTTAATATTAAGAGAGTATAAAAAAATATTTACGATTATGTATACATATTGCAGTAAAGTCATAACTATGATTAAGAGTTACATATGCTCAATAACGAAAATATGTTCAAAAAGTTACCCAAAATTCATATGAAGTAGAAGAACATGTAATATTTCAAAAAGTAATAATTTTGAAAATATTCAGCATGCATACAATTAACCGGAAGTTATTTAAGACAAATGGATGATCAGAAAACAGCTTGATTTAGTTTGTATGCATTTTTGTTAAACAAATTATGTTTTTAAGTACCTTTTTTGTGTTATGTATATTTTCACTGCATTTTAAGGCTATTACTTGTGTGAAATTATTATGATCATAAGCCCAGCTACTTATTATATATCACACTCTTATATTATAATTAAATGCTAAAATATTATTCACGTAGGTATCAAATATTTTTAGATCATATTAAAAAGGATGTTAAGAGAAACAGTATAAATACTCTATTTATAATTATTTTCATTTGCAATACGCAAATATACATAACGCAAAACATAAATGACTTTTAATACGTATCATTTACGTAATAGTTTATAAATAAAAGTAAATACTTCGAAAAAGGGCTTGCTGAGAATAAAATATCTCAAAATAAAGGCAAGTATTAACTTGTTATATTAACTGGACAACCTTCCTCTTCAACTTTAAAAAGGAATCATGCTTCTATAATTAATATTATAAGAAATAAAAACAGATAAATCACATGATAGAAAACATATTTAGCATTTTGAATAATTTTTCTTCAGATATTGAACATACAATGGATTAGAGTAAATAGTATGTACGCACACTTTTTAAAATTAAGATATTTTAAATGTCATTTACTATTCAAGGGAGCATGGGAATAAAAAACGTTTAATGTCTCTAAATTTTCATCCATATTATTCATATTGCACATAACTTTTGTACGACATATGTTTTAAAAAATATGCAAATTTTACTTAATCACGGAATAAAAAATACATTTTACAAATATTTGAGCACTTATAGCATTATTTTAACCTTTTAGAGACTTCAGACCAACTAATTCAAATTCATCATCAAGAATACGAATATGTAGGGCTGTGGGTAGCCTAGTGGTTAGAGTATCGGACTCCACACCGGAAGGTCTGGGTTCGATGCCTGATGCAACCAAATACACTCCGAGTGCGCACTCGTTAAATCAGTGGGTCAGAAAGTCTTGTGGGCTGAATCAAGAGTGCTGGGGGCTGGATAATATTTCCCTCCCCTTCAGTTCCATGCCTAAATTTTGGTGGTGGAGATAGGTGGTGTCACCATCTATCGTCTCTTCGGGGAATTTCGCCAAGCTAATTCGTACTGTCACCTGTATGGTGGCCAAGGCCAACGACAGGCGTACTTCTAGCCCATTGCCAAGATGAATTCCGTAGGCCTCGTTCAGACTACGTCAGACAGGTGGAATTAGCCACAACAACTAATATGAGGTTCACTGTTTCTATTCTTGAGAAACTATTACTATAATTAAAAAAATAGCTTTTTGAGAGAGAGAATGAAATTTCCTGTATAATAAATGGATGCACATCAATACATTACCAGAAATTAGGAATATTAACCATTAAGAATTAATATTAGTTTTTCAATAAATACAATAAGAAGAAATATTAGTCATATTTTAGTGTGATAAAATGTGCATGTGTTTATATTAAAATATTATTTCCTAAAATTGAATAACCTTTATATGCATGTGTGTAAATGTGTTCTGGGGTAAATGGGTTTATTGGTCAAGTTAAAAACACTGTTCTAGTATATCATTCATCTTGTAATAAGCCACTTTATGAAAAAAAAAAATTCAGACATGAATCTATGGCATTTTGTTATTATTACAGTATTTTCACAAAGGATTTTCAATTTTAGTCATTAGAATTAACCCAACAAAAGTTTTGTTAGACGATTATATTGAACAGGAACATGACACACAAATTCTGAAATTTTTTAAGGAAATTTACACAAAACCCTGAAGCCTCTTGAAAATTCTGAGTTAAATTAGTTCTTCGTGTATTTTTTTTTTTATTCCGATTTTTTACGTTAAGTATTATCTTTATAAAGAAAAATGTAGAACATAAAACAATCATGTATTAGATAGTTACGAAATATAATTTTAAATATATTATCAATGTGTTTGTTTTTTCTGTTAAAACTTATGAAAAGTTTTCCATGTAAGCAGGTTAAATTAAAATAATGTAAGTCAAAGGAAAACTAATTTTTGTACTTGCAAACATTGAAAAGAAAAGTAAAATTGTAACATCTTTAGTCCTGTCATTTACCTTTAAGCCAGCCTTTCTCAAACTGTGGGGCGTGCCCCCTTGGGGGGGCGTGATAACTGTACTAGGGGGCGCGAACCTATTGAAAAGTCGAAAACAAAAGATTATTCAAAAAATTACTAATTTACTGAAAGTAAACAAACAAAATACTTTCTGATATCGTAAAATATAAAATACATATTTACACGGATATAAAACACTTATAAATGTATCAGTACTGTACAATGTATTTTATTATTAACTTAACAATACTAAGTTAAGAACAAGTGATAATTACCAGTGACTACATGGCCTTGTATTAACACTTATCCTGATAATTTGTACGGTTTATAATTTATTCCTTTACTGCCGATTAAATTTAAGTGATTCGCTCCCCAATGCCACCGTTTACCACGTAGTTGTGCTTAATTTGCTGTTTTTTTAGGGAAGGGGGTGCTAGGATAGAAGAGGAATGAATAAGCGAATCCCCTGAAATAAGTAAATCCTTCGCAAACACTGTCAAGGTCCTTTTATTGCATTCCAAAGCCTTTGGAATAATTGTATGGATGGCAGTGCACAGAAAAGATCGTAATTCTGAAACACGTATCTATACGCCCAGAAAATTAATGCTTTGGCTGATCGAGACGTTTACATAGGTCGGTGGCACATAAGAGATTAAATTCGTATTGGATCTTTAGTGTCAAAGTATAGTATTTTTGAATTCAATACATTGTTATTGTATGGAAGGGGAGGGGGCGCGATGAAAATGATGATTGAATATTGGGTCGCGAATATTGAAAGTTTGAGAAGCACGGCCTTTAAACAAACTCTTCATTAAGACCAAAAAGAGGTTAACTTTTAGTTTTTAAACTAAAACGTTATAAGAGTGAAGTTAAAGTATTTTTTACTTTTTCTGTTCTACGTCTTTCTTATTTCAACCTTTCAAAAGTTGAATTTGGACCGAAAAGATCAAGATTCCTTTTTTTTAGTTAGAAAATGTCGTTACACTGATATGAACTTCAATGGCTATGAATCTGTCTCCTTCATTACACGCAAACTTCTATTTTACACTTTTAAACATTTATACACAAGCGGATTTTCACCAAAATATAAAAAGTTTAAAAATGATTTATTATGAATGAGCAAAACGATGTAGACTATTAGTTTTATACAGAAAAAAAAGTCGATTGAAGAAATATTATGCGTTCTAAATGAAGATATAAAACATAATATAATAATAATACACATAATACTTTGGGGAGGAAAGATTTTTAATATTACACGAAGATAATGCTAAAATTTTATTTGAAAAATTCGGCCTCCTCTTATATATTTTACATAAAGCAGATAAGTTAAATTTAAAGTATTGAATGTCAAATTAAATACAATAATATTTATTTAATAATACAAAAACATTCATTTTTATAAATAATTCGATGCTGAAATATGAGTATCAAGTTAAATTATAATAAAAATGAAAGTTTTTTTTTGTATGAGGTAATTTTATGGTGTATAATAGCAAGAGTTAGGTGTGTTGGATTAATTCATTAGGTACCCATAAATAATACAAATTGGCTTTTAGTGGAAACATTTGTTTAAATTGTGTTTTAAAAGTTCCCTAAAATAATATAATAAGTGTGGACAAAGGTAAAGTTTTGTAACTTTTGGATAATTTTTAAATATTATTTACAATAATTAATCTTATTATTTGAAAATATTGAATTTGTGAAATGTGTGAAAATTTAAAGAACAAATTAAAGCCACCTATTTTTTTAAAAAAAGTTGGAATTAATATATATTTATCGGAGAAATTTTTTTAATACAAACGATATTACTATTAATTGTGCAACTTCTGTTCTTTAGAGGTGTCGATAAATATTCTAAATACAAATTTAAAAAATTCAAAATTTGTAAGTATATTATTGTTGGTAGATCTACTTTAGCTCTTAAACTACAATTTTTTTAACGTCTTTCCAAATCTGAGTCTTTTATAATCAAAAATTTGTTAAACATTTTCTGTTAAAGTCAATTATACCCAAATATTATCATTTTAGATAAAGGAAGGAGGAACAGATTAGAGGTACATCAATAATGAGTTTTACAATTGATTAAATTACCTCGGAGTTTATACTTAATTTAATGGGACTCGTGAATCCTAAGGTGAAGTAATTTTAATTTGATAAGGAATTAAAACTATACCATCATGTGAAGGAATAAGAATATTTTTCAATAAAAATTAAAATGAACTTTAAGAAAATCCAGAGTTTATAGCTTTCATGTTCGTTTTTATTCAGATCCTAATGATAAATAAAAACTGATAACTGATTTATCTCTAAAAGAAAAAAAAATAACTTGTTTATCTTCATTTCAAATGCTATGGCTTTTTCTGTATTGTGCCAAATGCCTTGATATATATATTTTTTCCAATAATTTCAAATATTACATTTATTAAAAGTTGGTATGGATTATTGAATTAAGGCAATGCTTATTTTTTAAATAACTAAATTTAGAATTTATACATTTTTTTTTAGGAATTTTCTATAATCATTCTTAAAAGAATGCATTTTGCAAAAATATTCCACACTTGCGTATGGTAGTCATTCTAGAAGGAGTAGCATTTTATAATTTCTTCATAAATTTTACGATTTTTCTTTAAAAAAATTATATGGTCAACTTTTTGAGTACAGAAAATGTTTTACGTAACACATATACATTGGTTACAAGCAAAAAAATTGTAAAAACAATTATATCAAAGAATTTGTTTTTTTAAAATAAATAGTACCATATCCCCTTAAAGATTACTAAAATAGGATTATCTCTTGTTTTATTTTCTGATTTAATTATTACAACGAATCTAGAGTATTTTTCTAATATTTATTGTTTTATTTTAAATCCAGTTTCAGTATAAAGAGATTAAACAAATTGGTTTAATCCATAAGAACCCAAAGACAAAGCTCTTTAACCCAGAATACTTAAAGTAAGTCCCGCACGAGGTTATTAACTCCAGAAGACACAAAATCGGTTCAACTCCATTCCATCTTTTTAACACCCCCCTTGCCACTTTCAAACTACTCTAACGGGAAGAAACTCTCAATTTTGAAAAGCGCCAGCGTCGATTCATCCTCCACGCATGCGTCACTTTTTCCAATCCGCCGTTGGTCATCCCCCAACTCCGATTCATTCGGTGTAGTAACGCCGGCAAGTTTGAGACGCAACTATGGAAACGGGCGCAAGTTGCGAGCGAGTCCGTGAATGCATGCTTTGTTATCCCACGCGTGGATTCAAGTGATCCGTTCCGCCTGGATCCGTTCGTTGTAGACTTACTAATCGCAATTTCCCACAGCAAGCGAATTAAACGGTTGAGTAACACTGAAAAGTTGGTTTCCCCGCTTTGCACGTGGTGGGATGGAAATCGTTTGGACTTATCGAGACATGGATTACGCTCGTCAGTCGTGGCATCAGTTTTGGTAGAACAAGAGATGTTTCCGTATGGGACGTTCTACTGCATCTGCTAAAGGTTCTGATTTTGGTGAAAATTGGAAAAAAAATTTTTTTACTGTGATATACTTTTGAAAATACTATAAAATACTTTTAAAATGGTGTTCCGATGCGATGGGGCTCTGGTTTTGGTTTTGATATATGCAGGTAAGATTTTTTTTTTTTTAATAACGCAAAGCGTAGAATCTACTTTTGATTATTTTTTATATATTTCTAATAAATAGCCTAATCTCAGATATTTAATTTAAAATTCATATATTTGAAAATATATTTTATTTCAATTAAATAATTTCAAAAAACCAATTAATGCTTTGAAGCGACTTTGAACTTCATGTAGAACTTGAATTATTCATATTTCACCTACAAAACTACACTTAAATGTAAACATTTTTTTAAATGATTCAAAAAAATAAATCAATATTTTAAATTTTAATAAGGAAATTCTTATGGAATAATATAACTAAAAATAAATGTTTAAAAAATACTATTTTAAATTTGATGTATTAATTTTTAGATTTGAATAATGTTTTTAAGTATATATTTTTCTAATAATAAATAAACTAATCAGAAAGTAGAAATATAAATAATATTTTTACGTTTACACTAAATAAATATCTTGTAACAAATTTATTAAAATTAATATAATGCATATTTTTTTTTAAAAAATTTTTGAGAAATACGTATTATTTTTATCTAATATACATCAAGCTCCAATTTAGTTTAAAATAATCTTTTCAAACTTTCTTACAGAATTCAGTATATTTAAAATCAATTAAAAAATAATAGAATAACTTCATTACTATTCATACATATAAAAAAATAAATTTTTAGAAATAAAATTTTTAATTGCAAGAAAATTATACATTCTAATAGAATTACATTAGTTCGTTTGTATAAATTTTTTTTCTTGTCTAAAAGGAACTAAAATTTAAGAAGAAAACGTTTGACGAATTTATCCATTATTATACCTCATTTGTGGAATATAAATTGAAAAATTATAATTTGATTATTTTTAGTGATATTGAATGAAAAAAAAATGTTTAGAGCAAATAAATATATAACATTTTAAAATATTATGACTTAACGAAAAACAGCTGTGAAATATTTATAGATTTCGTACCAAAAAATAACTAAAATGAATTGCACTATATATACATGGGGAAAAGTTTAAAGTCCTTATAAAAATTCTCAGTAATTCTAAATACAAAGTTGAAGAAAATGTAACCAAACGATAGATATAAAACAGTTATGCTTTAATAATTCACTGCCTTTTATTTAAAGACCGCAATAAAAATTTTACGACAGACATAAATCGAATAGGACGTTAAGGTTTTGGATCAAAATTCAGAATATTTTCAGCAACTGATCCCTCCTACAAGAAGCTTGGGTCAAATTCTTATTTGCTATGTAATACAGTTAAATTTTTGATTCGATCATTTTAATTTTTCTTTAGAAATGTACTTATCTGTGTTTTAAACATGAATTTATTTCTTCTTGATCTTTTATCAGATTAATCCATTATTTATAATATTGTTTTGACGTATTTAATTATGACAGAAAGTTGAAGATAGTTTTTTAAATGTTACTTTCGAATTTTTTAAGCCAAGTTAGGGATAAACTTGATTAAATCAATCTCCATAAAAAAATTGGTGACATGTTTTAAATGTAAATTATTTATTTAATAATTAACAAACGCGCTGAGTGTGTATTTTGAACTAAATTTATAAATTGGAAGCAACCATTTAAGTTAGTATTTTTGAAATTTTGAATTTATTGTAATATCCGAGACTGTATATCGCAGAAAATGTTAAATATGGATTTATTTATGAAAATTAAATTTTAATTGAAATCAAAATTGATTCTTTTGGATCCATTTTTTTACTATAAACCCTTTATGTAGAATAATATGGATCGTTTATATATATTGAAAAAGAGAATTTTTAGTTGTTTCTTTGCTAAAACACATTTTTTTTTTTTTTATTTTGCTAAACTTTACCTAATGGAAAAATATTGTAACGGCAATTATTGCTGTGTAAAAATTGATCCTCTTCATCGATTTGTAACAAATGACATGTAACTTTTAGAATTTTTGTACTTAATACTATGAACTTTCATTTCAAAAGTGAATTTTTATTAGGGTTTTTTTTTTAATATGAAGTATACAAAATACTTCGTCGCATAAACTCCTTAACCCTATTAACTGATTAATATTATTCTTAATTTAAGTGTTTGAGAAATTTATTATCACTTTAAATTCTTGTGGGTTTTATTTCATTCATCGAGAAAAAAAAACTTTATAAAACATCAGAAGTACATATTTACTACCAGATTTATGTACATCTAACATTATTATGAAATCTCTTGTAAAGTTAGAATTAAATATATTTTCCAATTTATTAATCTACTGTAAAATCTGGCGTATAAAGCGCACTTTTAACTCAAAAAAATTAGATCGGAATTTACGGGTGCGCACTATACGTCGTGTATAAATATGAGAGCTTTAAAAAAAGATGAACGCCGTAAAAAATTAACTTCTACATAGATCAAAATAATGTTTGATATCCCTTATTATATATATATAGGTTAAATGGTTATAGTTCTATGAGTGTACACTTTTTTCTAAAGCTTAGAATAATACTTTGAATAATCAACTTCAAAACACGCATAAGAGCATTAAGCATATTCATTTCAATTTTCTTCGTGAAAAAAGGGGTGCGCATTTTACGACGAATTTAACGAAAAATTAAACATTGCGGCTTGAAAGCATATGTGCGCGTTATACGCTAGATTATATGGTATATTTAAGATACCCGACTACGTTCGGAACCATGATTTTGAAACAGCGTATAAATAAATAACATTTTTACACTTAGCCTCAGTTGAATACGAATATACAGATAAAATTGTTCAGGCGTATTATTAGGAAAAAAATACTTAAATGCAAGTTTTTTTTTTTATAAAAAATGAAGAAAGAATGATATATATTGAAATCATTCTCCGGTTACGAAAAACGTTTCTATAATAAAAAAGATTCGGACTGCGTACAGCTAAGACTTCTATACCAGGATTGAACTAAAATTTTGAAAAATATTAATATTATTTTCAGAGTTACGATCAAATGAAATAAAAGAGGATGTTTTTTGTTTAAATTCCTCTGCTGTGATATAATAAAGTATGAATTAAGTCACTTCTAAATTGTATACATCCAAAAATTTTAGCTCAACCCTGATAAAGAAGCCCTAGCTGTGTATAAGAAAAATATTACCATTATAGAAGCATTTTTCCTAGAAGGAGATGATTTCAAAATATGCCATTCGTTCCTCCTTTTTAGCCAAAAAACTGCATATTTAAAAAAAATTTTCTCGTAATAATATTCTTAAAACAATTTTATGTGTGTATTTGAATTCAGGTGACTCTAAACATACAAAAAAGTATTCATACTCTTTTCCAAAATCACGGTACCGTACGCAGTTGGTCAACTTGATATCAATTCAATTGATTTTAATCCTTAATAACATTCATTTTAGTTAGTTAAAATGCTCTTGCTGTTGAAAATCTGCTTATATTTTGAAGTGTGTATTGGCAGATTCAAATATAATTCTTGACGAAGCGTTTGTAAATTAAACACAATAAACTGAAACAAAAAAACTCTATTCATTTGTCTATTCAATTATACTATAATATATCCTATTCATTATATTAACCATTTTCAAACCGAAAAAATTACGAATTTCAAATATTTTTTTAGCGGTAAATTTGATTATCTCGATGTATTTTTTAATGACTTAATTTTAAACTGGTTTTTTTAATTAAAAAATAGCATGCTTATTTTTGAATATTATCAATAGTTTACAATTTTACACGTTGCTTGATAACGTAAAATGTTAAATCATAAATATTATATTAGTCGTATTACTACCCCTATTTTATAATATATAATAAATGTTTGTTTTTTTTGCTTTGGAAAATGAATAATTCTAATTTTGTTTATTCTTCCTTTTGTTTATTTTACATTAATAAATTTGTCTCATAAAAGCAAACATTTAACTAAATCGAAAATTTGATACAGAAAAATTTAAAATGATTCTCCAACATCACGTTTAAAATAGAAGCAATATGCTAAAAAGAGTTTTTTAACGAAATCTAAAATATATATTGCAAATGCGTAAAATGTTATTTCTTATATCTAATTTCAAATTTATACAAAGTATTTCCATAGTATTCATGGGAAAAATGCATTTCTTAATAGAGAATTGAACAAGAACAAAGCTTTTTCTAAATTTATACATAATAAAGTGAGAGCTCAAATTGGTATAATGATATATATCAGCCAAATTTGTGTTTTAAAGGGCAATATTTTTTTAAAAAAATATTAATGGTATAAACAATTTCCATTCGAGCTCTAGTGAAGCTGATGACTCTCCCTGAGCAGGAGCTAATGTATGTTAAATCTGACTGGCTCATTTTCCACCCATTGGCATGGTGTGGTAAATTGGAAAGGATTGGACAGCTCCCCGCCACTTGACAATGGCTCAAATTTACAAGATGCGTTGCCAATAGCAATCGTGCTACTTTATTGTGAGACTTTATAATCAACATTATTCACAACAACATTTATAATCAACATATCAATCATTAGATTAAAATATAGGACGAGATGCCCTCGTGGTCATGGTCGCGGCTCAAAGTCCTCCCTTTGGCGTGGTGTGATAGTTTGGAGAGAGGGGTGTCAGCTCAGGTATCGCCCAGGTTCAAAATTGTTGGAATATATAGTGCAGCGTAATGAACAGACGTTTCTAGCATCTAATATAATATGAATGTGTCTTACGACGGTTATTTAGTTTATTATGACAAATTGATTAATTTGTTTGTTTTTTTTAACTTTAAAGATTTTTCAACATTTTTATAATTTTTCTGCCATCAAAAATATTATTGAAAGTACAAAATGGGTTTCATGAATAATTAATCTACAATAACCTCACACTAAATATTAGAAAAGAAAATATAATCAGGAATATCGACCGAAACCATTAAAGGACACTTTTCCTTGCTTACATACTACTCTAGGATATTCAACAACCCATCGGAATGTTTTAACTCCACATAAAAAAAGTTTCCATGCCTTATAATCGACCAGAAAAACAGAAAACGACACGAACCAAACCGTCGAAATTAGTCATAAAATCGCTTTAGTGAGAAATTTCTATCCTGCAATGAAACGTGCTTAGAATTATATCAGCAAACATAATCTTGTTCTTTTTTTTTCTTTGCCTTCATAAATGTTATGCAACTGATTATTTGTTGCTTTATTAGAACAAGGGGGGAAAATAAAGCGTTTTTACTTGAATATTTAAGTTATTGTACTGGAAACGTTCAAGTGTGTTTATAAGGAATTTCTCAATCTACGATTCTTCAATTTTCTGAAAACAAAAACTGTGTAATACACCCAATAGTTTGACAAACAAAAGATGTTTTAGTAGGTATAATTGCTACTTAACTTTTTGAAAGTTTTCTTTATGGTTATTGTCGTGTATGACAAAGTGCAAAGTTGGTAATAACATAACATAAATGTATAGTCAAATATTACCAAAGGCGTGAATTACTGCCGTGGCAACATCCATGGCACGATCCGAGTATAGAATGTACATGCTGCAGTTATTGTCTATTTTAAAAAAGAGCACCAACAATGGAAGGACAGCTAAAAAGGTGTTTGGAATCCAGTTGAGTGACTGGGCAGTGCCTGCATTCCACATATGATCTTGAACCATCGGGCAGAATCTCCATGCCCTTAAAATGCTTTGTTCTTAGTCTAGTTATTGTTTTCGTAATTCTTCGGCTATAATTTAATTATGGCAGCGATAATTTTTTTTCTTGGATTTGAGCAGAGCTTTTGGTTTGCGGCTACGTTGGCATCAAAGACCGTAGTTGCTGAAGTTACAAGCTCAAGTCTTCTGGTTTCATTGGCGATGGAATCGGACATCTCTTTACAAATTTAGGTATTGCGGTATCTTAATTTATTGCTAATGCATGTCGTATTTGGGAGTACTAAGAGTACTCGCAGTAGACAAGTGGTCATGGTCACGAACTCCTGATCGTTGAGGCATGAGTTCCAGGTCTGCCGTCACTGAAGACGGAAGACAACGTTGCACGTTAAATCTGTAGAGCTCAAAGACCACCTGTTTGAATCGTGGTTTGTTTGGAGATGTCTATTATCGTCCTCCCCACTTGGCCGAGGCTAAAAATTACAAGTTTTGTCGCCAATGTTATACATGATTCCTTACAATGCGGCGTTAATAAACACTCACACAAAGATCTACGAGGGCTGTTGTGGATGGTCTTTCTAATTCTGAACTACAGTCACGTGGCGAGGACGAAACCTAAGCTGGCAATCCACTCTCCGAACTTCCATGCTACGCCAGTGTGAGGACTTTGAGTCTCAAGTTGTTTAATATCTATTAGTTTCTCAACTCGATGTGTCTTCAGTAGCACCAAAATTTGAATTTCTGATTCGACAACGTCGATCAGGAATGCGTCATCACGACTACTAATCCACTGCCTTGACAGTAAACGTTTTTATCACTATTCTTCCACCATCTTATATAAAAAGCTTGTTTTACTGATCTCATTATTCCTGGCTAAATAAAATGGCCATGATGGCCTAGTGGTCATAGTCTCGAGCTTGTCGCCTGCGTATCATGAGTTAGAGACCTAGTGTCACTACAGATTCGAGGTGTAAAGGGTGACTAAATATCTTCTCACTGACGTGATGTGGTAGTTTAGAGAGGTGATGATAGCGCAGACATCCTCTTCGTCACCTGACCATAATTCAAAGCTACCATTCCCTTCATTTATTTAGATTCATAATTTACGGACCCACAATTATATATTTTAAACCATTGCATCACGGCATGGCTGTGAAGAGTCTGTGCGCTTGTTTTGGAACACCCTGTATAAGTATTTTACAACTTATGCTATACATTGTGTTTATTTAAAGGGTCATCAAAACTTAACTTAGTGGCTCGATAGCCCATCAGGGCCAAGGCCTACTATGTCCAACTCAGTATACGCGACCTTGGGCCCTGAGGTGCATTAGCATATATTCCGGTCAGTCTGACGGGAAACCCCATTGTTAAGTTCCCAATCAAGCTTGGTATTCATTTATCGACCCACTGATGGGATGAAAGGCTGCTTCAACCTTGCCCAGCCCGGTGTTTGCACCTCGGACCTGTGATGTGGAAGCGCGATGCACTAACCACTCAGCCACTGGGCTTCAAATGGTCACCAAAAGGGTAATAATTTCTTTTTTTTTCTTAAATTGCATAAATATTACTTTAATGTAAATATACTATAGGGAATAATTTTTTATATCCAAAATTTTTTTCCAAAGCTAAAGTTTTTTTACTAAAGAAGATTTATGCATTTTTAAATTTACGATAAAATTTTCACGCTGTTAAAAAAACAACTTCCATTTCTATCGTTGTATAAGAAATGCATGAGGGTACGTATACTACTTAAATTAAAACAAAAACAAAGTCGGTCGATTCTTTACAAAATGCCAAGTAAATTACAAAATAAGAGAAGAACAACACAAAAAAAAGAGGAGAGGAACGTATTAGAGGAAAATGTAGTGAAATAGAGACTTGAAACAAAAATCCTTTAATTCAAATCCAAAAACTCGGGGGAGGGGGAACATGAAAGTAAAATTTAAAGAAAAAATGAATAAAATCTGATATCGTTTAGTAGTGCTTCTTTTTTTCCCTATCGATTCACTTTAAAAGCTGTTTAAGTGTAGGAAAAAAAGGTATTAATTCTACATTATTAGAGTATACTAGGGGAAAAAAACTGTTAAGAGCATGGAGGTAAAAAGCCACTTTTTTCCACATCTTTTTTAAATGTTTATCCAAGAATTTACTGCTTTATTTTAAATTAAGGAACACTTTTCTTTTAATTCTGGTTGCTTTTCTTGTTTAGTTAAAAGAAGCGCTATAGTTCTTACAGCGGCGTTATTTTCTAATTCGATAATTTATCTGACTAACTTGACTCGATGTTTTAAATCATCAGTATCTGCTTCCTCGCACTCTGCTAATTTAGTGCCTTGATTCCACGACCTTCCCCTTTAACTTTCTAGAATTAAATGTTACGCTGAAGGACGTTAATTCGAATGTACTTCCGCGTGAAGGAGATTATTATCCTTAAGCCTTATGTAAGACTGTTTCCGTGGACGAGTTTTAATGGATCGAGAGGAACGAGAAGAAAGAAATTGGTTTATCAAAGAAAAATAAGAGTAGTCTTTAAAAAATGTTTTAAGATTTTTTTTTTAGTAACAATGTATTAAAATATTTTTGTCTTAAGGCTTACTTATTAAGGTAATAATTCACACTCCCTTTGTAGTTTTGGTATGCTAGCCATGATCGCACACTCATGGGGAAAGGTACCAATGAAGACCTGCTGCGTAGAGGGACTGATGCATGATAGCACTCATGCATTGCCTTAACCCAGGGGTACTCAAACTTTTTTTTTGCTGGACCGCATACATATGGTAGTTACTTCACGCGGGCCGCAACAAGAGGACAAATGGGAGAGGTAGGGTGGGGGAGAGAAATGCTCTAAGACCAAGATATCAACTGGAAATTTTTAAGGTCTCCGACTACATTCGGAACCATGATTTTAAAAAAGCACATAAATGTGTAATTTTCATGATATTTAGTGTCACTTAGATTAGAATACATGTATAAAATTGTTTTAAGGACATTATGACAAAAAAAAATTATTTAAATACAATATTTTGGCAAAAAATTAACTTAGAATAATCTTTTTTCCAAATGTTCTCCTTTTGTAAAAAATACTTCTATTGTATTA
>BMAV01009931.1:62726-80027 GCA_019973955.1 Trichonephila inaurata madagascariensis
TAGAATACATGTATAAAATTGTTTTAAGGACATTATGACAAAAAAAAATTATTTAAATACAATATTTTGGCAAAAAATTAACTTAGAATAATCTTTTTTCCAAATGTTCTCCTTTTGTAAAAAATACTTCTATTGTATTAATATTTTGCCTGTATATAGCTCAGATCTCTGTACAGAGGCTCAACTATGATTTTTGAAAAATTCAAATTTTTTTCAGAGTTACAACCATTTGAAATAATTACCGGCGTATTTTCTTAAAATTTCCCCCTTCTGTTTTCGTAAAACAAGGATAAACCGACTTCCGAGTTATGCATTTCAAAAATTCTAGTTGAGCCTCTGTACAGAGGTCTGAGCTGAATACAGGTCAAAATATTAACACAATATAAGCATTTTTCACAAAAGGAGAACATTTGGAAAAAAGGTGATTCTAAGTTAATTTTTTGCCAAAATATTGTATTTAAATAAATTTTTTTTGTCATAATGTCCTTATAACCATTTTATGCATGTATTCTAATCTAAGTGACAGTAAATATCATCAATATTATCCATTTACACGCTTTTGCAAAATCACGGTTCCGAACGTAGTCGGATACCTTAAAATGGAAAAATTTGATCAAAATATTATAACTCCTGTTTTGCTTTTTAATTATTTTATATATATATATATATATATATATATTTCACTAATACTTAATTAGAAGCATCAATTTTTTTAAAAATTTCTGCATCAGTAAACGGTTTCAAATGAAGGTTTTTATCTCACATTTTAAAGCGCTTGTTTGAGCTTCAACTTTCAATACACGATTGTTTTGGGTAAAAATATGGTAATTTAATTATAATTAAGTGAAATTAATTGACTGAAACTAATTATTTAAAGAATTACAGATACAACCACGTTGGTTTCATTTTTAACCACTTGGGTCAAATCTTTAAAAGATTTTTTTTCTCACGTTTTAAAGCATTCAGTTGAACTGAAATTTTATATACACGATCGTTTTGGATGACGATATGATACTTTAATGGTAATTAACAAAAATTAAATACCACTTAATGTTGTGATTATTTCATACATATATATATATATATATATATTAATTGTAACTATTGAATAAAAAAGTAGCAAAAATAAAATTTTTCTTTGTTGATCTAAGTAGGATTTGACTTAAAAATTGTTTTTTTTATATTACTTGTTATTTACACAGATCAGAGATCAAATTGTAAGGAGTGAGGCTAAAATGTGAGCATCTGAATATACACAAAAAAATCTCACAATAGTTTTATATAAACAAAGTGTCGTAAAACTTTATATAGAGCAACAACCTTAAGAACATGTTATATGGTGTAAAAGAAATGTAACATAAACTTTATAATACATCAAAAAGAACAAAAATGTGATATAGTCGAAAAATATGACCAGAACTTGATGTTAACCAGAAGTAATAATATCCTGATATAACGCCGAAGGTTATAAAAACTTTTGCAAGAAATTCCTTTTTTCTAATTCGTCTGTTAAACTTTTCTGGTATCGATTTCGATGATGATCGTAACAAAGGTATTTAGAACTCATTAATCTCAATTACTGGATTTCTTTTGTTCTACTTATTAGTTAAGTTATTAACTATATATTTTTTCTCCGCTAAAAAAAATCTTGTAATGAAAGGTATTTGAAATATGAATTAAAAGCAACGTTTTCGTTTTATATATTAGTAGCAAAAATTATGAGGTAATGATAAATAATTGAAGAATTTTATGGTACTTTTTATCAGCTTATATCTTTGAATTACAAAATATAGAGGGAAAAAATGAATATTTGCGCAGTACAAAATTTAAAAACTAAAAGGAAAAAAAAAATTAATTAATTGATTTAATCTTTGATAAGAGGAATGATTTTTTGTACCCCACTAAAAGATAAATTTCATGAAAATAAAGTATGACTGTGTTATGTTATTTAAGTTATGCTTTACTAGAAAGGGGATGGGGTGGTATACTTTCTATCCAAATAACCACCATTGTATAAATTATACAACTGCTCATACTCATTGCTAAAATTGAAAAACTATAATTTGCATTCATTACGTATTTCTTAGGAAAGCATCATTGCCTCCAACGATTAATAGGTACAAAAAAAAAAATGGTTTAACCTGTTTTACATCACTCTTGTTAATCCCTATCGTCACCGCCAAGTTGGCAACATTTTTGGCGACTTGGTGACCATATGGATGCTTCTGAAAATTGCTGGAGAAATCTATACCAACACAATGAAGGACGTAATCAGATTTTTAAACAAAGTGCTAGAAGGCGAGGGGAAATCATTCTTGACCCTCCTCTTCAATTAAATTCTACTTTTTACAACACGTTTTTACTAACTATATCTTATGCATAAATAAATGTATTACAGTATCACGGAAAGTTCTTTTTATATAGAGAGAGATAAGTAAAAAACAATAGCTTTTGTGGCAAACAAAATCAATCTTAAAAGCTCATAGACGTGTTTTTGGATTTCTTACAAAACCATCATAGATTTCGACTCAATGTTCATGTATTCTTTTGTTAAAATAACTCCATATCCTTCATGAATATTTTCCTTATTCAGTTATCCAAAGATTCGGGTTGGAATTTTAAATTTTTGTTATCATCGAAAAAAAAATATTAGTATTTTGATATTATCAATAGCAATCCCTAATCGTCTCAGTATATTTATTTATTTTAATGAGTTCATATACACACTATTATTTATTTCCTAAATATTTCACTTTTCTAATCTTCACATACAATTTTTTCGCTTGATATGTACAGTTTTACACTTGCGTGTATACTAATCGCCTTTATTCAGACAAAGTTCTTCACCCTTTTAAAACTGAAAATACTGGAACTATAAAAATAATACTTACCTTTAACTTTTCCTCTTGCCTTAGACTTCCTCATTAAGAAATTATGAAAAAAAAATGTAAGAAAAAATTGCAATATGGTTTTCACATACAACTTGCAAATTTATAAACGCTTATACGAGTAGATTCCTAAGTTACCAAATAATGACTTATTTCGTAGTTTAAAAACAGAAAAAGAATAACATCAATTTTTTTCCAGAAACATGCTTTATTATATAATAAATTTTTTAGAAGTATGTTTCATTTATTTTTGCAAAATGTAGTCAAAATTTAAATTCTTGAAGATACAGATGGTGATGATATTATATATTTTCAAATAAATAAATAAAATAAAATAAAATAAAATAAATAATAATAATGACGTAAAGATAATTGGTCATCACTTATTAAAACAATATTTATAATCATTTGTAAGCCGATTCAATTTTTTCTTATTTTTTCGTCTCATTTTTTCTAACATATTTCAAATGAGTTATTGTAATCGGATTTTTTCCTTTGTGCAATGAGAAAAAAACAAAAGAGTTAATCCATCAAAATACGATTCAGTCTATCTGAAAATCAGTATAACTAAAATCCCTAAGGAATGGAAAATGAGGATGAAGCCAACCGGATTGGACTGAAAATAAATTAGAATAAGACCAAATGCATGCATTGCACTAAATTATGTTTTAGTAATTCCCACTTTAAAATTGAAGGGTATAATTTTGAAGTTGTTGACATCTTCCCTTATTTTTAAGCTAGGAAATTAAAAAAAGAAACAACTGAAATCCGAAAGCGAATTACAATGGTTAATAGATGTCTTAATGGAATACGAAAATACATGGCATCAAATTTAATCAAAAGAAAAACAAAGGTTCTATATTATAAAAGTTTTTTTAAAATCAGTATTAACTTATGCATGTGAAACTTGGTTCATGTCTCGAACAGAAAGGAAGATTTTAAGATTCATTTTTGGAGGAAATCAGGAAAATGGAACATGGAGAAGAAGATCAAATTTAGAGCGCTATCAAACATATAAAGAATCTGACATTGTTAATTTCATCAAAATACAATGAATTCAATGGGCTGGTCACGTTATCTGAATGAACGAAGAACACACCATTAAAAAAGTCTTCAATGCTCAACCAATTGGCACACGAAGAAAGGTCAGGCCAGATTTTAAATGGATTCAAGGTCTAGAAAAAGATCTCCTAGTTTTGAGACCTAGGAATTGGAGAACACTAGCACAGCGTTTCTCAAAGTGTGGAGCGCGCCCCCCTTGGGGGGTTTGACAACTTTACGATGGTCCGCGAGCTAATTGAAAAGTCGAAATCAAAAGATTATTTAAAAATATTATTCATTTACTGAAAGTAAACAAACAAAATACATTCTGACATAATAAAAGTAAATCACACATTCACACTGATATAATACACTTATAAAGATATTAATGCTACACAATGTATTTTATAATTAATTTTACAATACTCTGTTAAGAACAAGTTTAAGAATTACTATTGACCCCATGGGATTGTAATTTAAAAAATTATACACAAAAATTAACACTTATATTGATAATTTGTACTGTTTATAATAAATCCCTTAAATGCCGATTATTAAGAGTTACGCTATTCGCTTCCAAATGCCAACCGTTTTCCACTTAAGTGTACGCAGGTGATGTATTGGAAGGGAGGAATAAAGAAGCAAAAATAATCTGAAATAAGTAAATCCTTCACAAACATTGTCAAAATCTTTTTATAGCCTTCGGAATAATTTTATGGATAGCAGTACACAGAAAAGATCGTACTTCTGAAAGACGTATATATACGTCAGGCGAAATTAACGCTTTGGCCAAGCGAGACGTTTATATACGCCGGTGGTACTTAAGAGGTTAAAGTCGCATCGTAGTTTTAGCATCAAAATATAGTATTATTGAATTAAATACATTGTTATTGTATGAGGGGGCGCGATGAAAATTACGATTGAATGTTGGGTCGCGAATATTGAAACTTTGGGAAGCACTGCACTAGCAGGAAGAAAGCTGTCCTGGAAAAGGCTTCTTGAGAAGGTCAAGGCCCACCCTGAGCTGTTGTACCACTGAGGAAGGGAGAATAATCAGTATTCAGTCTATCATGTCTATTATTACGAGCAGTCATAATGAAATATTTTTCTAACCTTATTAAGAAATAAAAAAGAATTATGCCTTAAAGTTATTAATAATATTTCAATAATTAAATGTGTGAATATTACTGTTCAAGGGTTGTATTTTACTAAGGCCAAAATTAAAGTCATATCTTTTATCAAACATTTAACAATTTCATATTTGATCTATTATTTGTAAAATTGTATTCAAGAACTATCTTGTAAGGATTATTATAAGTTTAACTAGGTTTAAGTAATTAGGGTAAAATTCGCCAATAATACCGTAAGATAAAATAATAATATTAAAAATAATGCGAGAAACCACCTCTCTTTTATTTCCCACCCATTTTAAATCTGGTGTTTTCCGTATTTTATTCAGTCCGAGAAGGAAAATCTTTTCGTGATAAGAGAAAAAAAAAATATATAAACATACAGAGTACTTTGTCGGGACCGCTGTGTTACTTCGTGTAAACCGATACTTTGTCTTAAGCATTTTCTCGTTAAGGGGATTTGGCACTTTATGAACATTTTATTTTATTTATGTATTTAAAAATTATATTTTATCATTTCATTTAATGTTTCCATTCAAGAAACTGATACGAAATAAAATTTAATACATACTTTTCACACAATTTTAAAAATTATGATTTTTTTTTAAATTGAAAAAATTAAATAATACTTTTTTTTGTATTTATTAATTTTTTGACTTAAATTTTTTGTAATGCTCCCAAGAACATTTTAAACAACTTTAGGGATCAATTTTACAATAACTTCATTAGTTTCGGGGGAAAAAATGAAATGTTGATATATATACGTGTATGCTAAAATTCAACAAAAAAAGCCAAACTCTCCTACATTTTAATATTCTTTATTAAAAAAAAAGTATTAAGTTTACAGAAAAATCGATCCCTTATTTTTGTATATGCATTATGTGCAGCACACAGGAAAATAATGAAAGTGATTGGTAAATAATTACAATAGAAGAAGTACTTTGAATGCGAAAAAACGTAAACTAAGGAAAAACGTTTTACAGTTTATAATTCTAAAAAATAATTATTATACACTTAATTAAAAATAAAATATCACCTTAAAATATTAAATGCATATTTTTCTTAAGAATTATACAGCATTCTCACATTTTTTCAACCCATATATTTTATAAAATATCCTTTTTTAGAGTGTATTAATTGCATAAGTAAACTCAAGGTAAAAGATTAAACACAATTTAAAAAGAAATTTTAAAACTTTTTGCTTCACATAATATTAAATTGAATTGGTATTTTAAAATTATTAATAAAAAATACCTTAATTAAAAAAATTTACATGCACACACGTCAAAAGAAAATAAAAGTATATTCAGGTAATACTTCTCAAAAACATCTTGATTTAATCTTGATAACATCTTCATTAACATCCACTTTTTATAGCTTATATTTCACTTTTTAAAATAGCTTTTTTTGAACAAAAAGCTCTTTTTAGCATTTTATCTGAATTTCTCGATTTATTTGTTTACATTTTTCAATTGAAGTTTTTTCAACTTCTAATTTAAAGTGATGTATCAATTGAAAGGTAAATAATGCTAAGAAAGTAAAAATACAAAAAAAAAAAAAAATGATATTTAGATAATTTTTAGGGTGCCCCTTAAACGTATTTCACTATATTATTACGTGTATTTTCTCTTTTATTTTTTTTCTCTTCCTACTTAATTGGCAATTAAAGTAGAAGATTGGTGCTATGAGACACTATTCTTAATCTTGTTGTGCTAACACCGATGATTATGTATTAATGGGATTATTTTATTATGCTCCTTCCTATTTTTCTTTATGGTTAAATCCAGATAATCCTGCTGAATAATTAGAATTATATAGTCACTTGAAAATTCACATCGCTAAAGCCAAAAGAAAATACAATATTTTCAGTCCTCGTTTTTGAAACAATATAGGTGCATAATGGGCCTAAATGCGAGAGCAAATACGATAAGAGACGAAAATGTTTGAATAAAAAAACCTTTTTTATTGGAAACTTGCGATAACGATAAAGAGTTTCTGAATTTTACACCACACACACACATTCCCTATACACTGCAGATAAATTTTTTTCTGAGATTTTTTGTGTAAAAAATAGCGGAAAAGAAATCAATGTAACATTTTTTGATAGGTATTTATTTCTGCCTTTATCTAGTATTTGTTTAGGAATATCAGTTGTTTCCATGGTTGCATGTATATAAAAATTCGTATTCCACTGTCAAATGCAATATACGATATGTTCATTAATTATCTTCTATGACTAAACCCTAAATTTAGATTAAAATAGCTTAAATTATTTCTGCATGTTCAACTGTGCACCTATGGATCGTAAATACAGGAAATAGAAATAATTCAAGAAACGATATTTAAAAAAAAAAAAAAAAAACGAAGGCGGATAGTGAATTTTTAAAATTTAATGAGCTGTTAATTAATGAATATTTAGTTAAGTGAAGTCCAAAATGTATACTATTTTTCAGACGTTATTGCTAAATGTATTCATTTTCCAAATTTGCAATGCCAATGATTTGGTGGTATTTCTGATATCAAATTTGTAACATTAAATAGTAATTTTATTTTAAGGAGACACAGTGACAAAAATTGGTCAATAAATCAAATCTAATTTTTTTTAGCCTATTATTCTTTATATACTTTTCTATAAAATCACAAAATTTCAAAGCTCTAAACTTAAAAAACGCAGAATTATTATAGCTTTTACGCTCGTTTTTATTCATATTTCTTTGGCACAAATCAAAAACTTAAATTTACTTATCTCAGAGAGATAAAATAATTAGTTTGTCTTCATTTAAAATACTAAGGCTTTTTTTTCCGTTGTGTCTAATGCTTTGATTTGTTTTGCCTATTGCTAATAGTAAATGTAACAAAAAATGGTACCCATTTTTAAATCAAAGCAATACTTATTTTTTAAAAATATAATTGAACTCAGAAATTATACATTTTTTAAGACATTTTCAATAAGCATTCATAAAAAGAAGTATTATACAAATACCAATCGTTATTGCAAAACCCATACCAACTTTTCTTTTAAATAGTTTGACGGACTTGTAAATCAAATTTCATGGATGTACGTAAATTTTTGTAGGAGAAGTAGCATTTTAAAATTACTTGACAAATTTTGCTTTTTCCTTAAAAAATGAAATTGCTAGTTTTTCATAAAATTTTGAACACAAAATCTGTCTTACATAGAATACACACATAGGAAGCAACCAGAACATTTTTGAAAATACTTAAATTAAAAAATTTTGCGTAAATCGTACCATGTCCCCTTAAAAAAGTAAACGATATAGAATCGTATTTTGATGTCACACTAATATATATCACCAACTTGGTGTGAATTATTTTCAAATTGAATATAAATCCAATGCAGAAGAACGCGGTACTTGTACTGTTTGGATCCCCTTTTTCTTTTCAGCCGTCTAGAATTGTGAACTAGATAACTAAATTATGACGACAAAACATATTGTTTGCATTAACTAATCATTTTTCAACCAATCTAGCTACCATGACTCCTTTTTTATACTATAATCAAAGTTATAAAAGGTAAAAAGCATAATTCTTTTCAATTTTATTTTTATCAACAAGAAATGGAAATTCTCATATATGTAGACATTAAAAAAGCTGCATTAATAAATAAACAATACAAATACTAAAAAACCTAAAAAAAACTAATGAACACTTCAAACTAAGAACTAACTTAAGTACGTTAAACATTAACACGTATAAGTTATTTATTTTGTTTATAAACTCAAAGCTTCTAAATATTGAACTGGGAAATATTCTAAAACTAGAAATTACATAGTTAAAAGAAAGTATCAATGATTTAAAATCTGAACGATATAGTTTTACAAAAATAATTTTTTATTTATGATTTTGAAGTGAGCTTTTGATTTAGATATATATTGATTAAATTTATCATTAACATTGAAATGAAAAAAAATCTTAAGGTTTAAAAATCCTATTAATTATTCTAAAAATGAAAAATGACAAAATTTACATTTTAAGAAATATCAACCTTTAGAAGTTTTCGGATACAAGAGATATATTACGAACTTGATTGTGGGAGAATAGCTCATTACACTAAAGCGATATTTACACCACAAGGAAATATTTTCTTACGAAGCTTTCGAAATCAGTCAAATCCTCAAAAAATCCCTTCCTTTTTTTTTAAAAATTCTTATTCACCTTTATTTCTCAAATATTTTACATCAAAAACTATTTCATTCGCTTGGAAAACTTTGATTTCAGAGTTGATTGAATACCCTCTATACTGCAAAGCGTGTCTATTCTATTAAATTATTCGTGTCTACCATCTATTAAATTATGTTCCATAATTGAGAAAACCATCACTAATTCTATAAAGAAAAGAAGAAAAATGTAGATGTTTGTTCGTCCACTAGATAAAGTCATGGATCCCATGACGGTAATTAAATCAATTACTTGCACTTAATTTCAAGAAAGGTAAGAATGCTTCGGATATAAGATTTTTTTCTGTCTGTACATAAAACCATTTGCAGTAAAGTTATCGCTAAAGCAAATGAAATAGACAATTTGCTAAAGTTAGTTGTATAAAAATGTTAGAATTAAAAGCCTTATATTGAATAGACTTACAGTACGTGTGGTTTATATGTGTGCGTGTGTGTTAGTGAGTGTGCGTGAGAGAGTTTAAGCGTGTGCATTTGTGGGCGTGTAAGAAATCACTCTTAATTGTATAATTAAAAATTTGCTGTCTGAAGTAATATCTTATATTTAAGGATGTCCGGGCTGAAAGTTACGACTTATTATTATACGGAACTACCCAGCAAAATGTAATAAACTGCTCATCCGTGGATTAAAAACCCCTCCGAGATTTTTTGGATCTAATGCTACGTTTCTCAAACCATGGAGCATGCCCCTCTAGAGGGATGTGATAACTCTTAAGAGGGGGGGGGGGGGGGGGAGAGGAAAAGTCAAAAACAAAACATTATTTATAAAATTAATTAATTTACTGAAAGTAAACAAACAAAATACATTTTTACATAATAAAAAATAAAATAAGCGTTTATGCTGATATAATACACTTATAAAAAATATATTAGTACTACACAACGTAATTCATAATTAATTTAACAATACTAAATTATGAACTAGTAAATAATTACCAGTGACCCTATGGGCTTGTCATATATAAAATTATATACAAAAAAAGAACTCTTATCTTTATCACTTGTACGTCTTATAATTAATCCCTTACTTCCGATTAAAAATCACGCGATTCGCTCCCCAATGCTTCCGTTTTCTACGTAGATGCGTATATGTGATGTATTGGGGGGAAGGGGAGAGAAAAGGAATAAATAAGCAAATCCTCTGAAATAAATAAATCCTTCGAAAACAGTGTGAAGTTTATTTTATTGCATTCCAAAACCTGAGGAACAATTTTATGGATAGTAGTCCACAGAAAAGATCGTACTTCAGAAAGATGTATATATACGTCGGAGGCAATTAGCGGTTTGGCTGAGTGAGACATTTATATACGCTGGTGGCACTTAAAAGGTTAAAGCGGTATTGTAACTTTAGCGTCAAAGTATAGTGCTATAGAATTCAATACATTGTTATTGTATGGAAGGGGGCAATGAAAATTCTGATTGAATATTGGGTCGCATATATTGAAAGTTTGAGAAGCACTGGTCTAATATAATCGGCCACAGGTGCATCCATTATTCGACAATCACAGACGATGAATTTGTTACACTGTCAGTAGTAAAGATGTGGACGCCACAGCAAAAAGTGCAGAGCGTACTTTGGTTAACCGTATTTAAATAAGTCAGGTGTGTACAGCGACGTTTTCGAACAAAATGGAATATGTCCATCCTCCCACATCAAAATCTATCGAAAAACGGGAAAGAACTTTAAAGGAGATGGGTACTTTGGTATCTCAAACTGGCAAATATACTTAAGTTTTCGTGATAGAAGACACTGTAAATCATGTGCTTGATTCATTTTGTCGAAGCCCTGATAAGTCTATTAAGCAAGACAGTAATGGCTTTACTTTCTGTTGGAACACGTCGCTGTGCACGCGTAACTGATTTAAATTCCGTTAACCAAATTACGCTCTGCACCTTCTGCTGTGGCATCCACATCTTTACTAATGAAGTCAGCGTAACAAGTTTATAAACTGTGATTGCCGAATAATGCGCGCACGTGCGGCCGAACGTATTAGATCCAAAAAATCTCGGAGTGTTTTCCAATCCATGGATGAACAGTTTATAACATTATGAGAGTTAGTTCCGTAATAATAAGCCGTAACTTTTTTGGACACTTTAAGCCCGGACACCGTGTATAAAAAATATGTCGTGCGTGTATATTTGTGTTTTTACGTGTCACTTTGTATTCCTAACGTCACGACTAATTAAATGAATTTTTTTAAAAATACATTACAAGACATGAAATTAATATTTAGAAATGAAACGGAATTATTTCGTTAAAATATGTTATCTTATACATTTAAGGTATCCGACTACCCTAAAATCATGATTTTTTTAAAAAAATGGACAATTTTTATGCTTTTATTTTATAGCGCATCTTATTAGCTTCATAAAAATACCAAGGTTTTTATTTTCCATTCACTAGAACAAAAACTACAGGTGTTTTAGTAAAAATAGATGGTATAACTTCACATAAGATGTCAAACTTTAAAATGCGTTTTACTCGAAATGTGTTATTTTCGAAAAACTCAAACGGGGCAGCGATTGCTAAGAGTTTGCAAGAGTTTCGATAAGAGTTTGCAAAATAGTTTGCTGAAGTTTTTTTATGTATGTTCTGTCTAACAGTATAAGTATTTTAATCTTCAGATTTATCAATCACTGTTTTATTACAAAATTTACAGCTCTTTATGTGAATATAATCACTGTTTTTTTTAAGCAATTTCAAATAACAACTAAGATAAAGTGCTCTAGTTTTTGTAAAAATTAAAATATCTCATCCTGAAGTTCACTTCAAAAAGGAATAGCAAAGTAAAACATCACAATTGAAAAATTGAGAATTTGTTCATTTACTATTTGTACAGAGCGAGCCCCGTTTATATAATATTTTGTCAAGTTTTACCGATTTTTTCCCATTTTAGTAGTAATAATTTATTTTTCAATTCTTAATTTTAGTCTTTTTTTTTCTTAAAATGTACTAAATAAATCTAAAAACCACAAAAAAATCTCCATATATCCATTATTTTAAAAAAAAGTTGCCGCAAGTAGTCGGATACCTTAACTAAAATAAAACACACAAAAAAGCTTTTAAAAAAGTTTTACTATCCACTGACGTACCGTCTTAATTTATATGTCAAAAGGAACTCAGAAATAATTAAGAATAAAATCAGATATAATTTTTGTTAATTTTGTAACTATTGAGACGCCACCATTTTTGTCTCCTCACATTTTTTTTTTTTTTTAGTTTTTCTTCCTTTTTGACGGATTGTGGATACAAATGATTTCAGGTAGTTACCAAAAATACATTGTATGACCGTCACTTTGTAAAGCTTTGGACAAATCTTTGCATATTAATATATATGAAGAAAAATTGAAAGTATTTAAAGTTAGAACTTTTTTCAATGTCTGGAAAAAATTTTTTTTTGTCTCTGAATAAATTTTCACTGGAAGTTTAACTAACTATTTAATTACACTCTTAGGATTTTCATTTTTATGACGGAATAAATTTTTTACTAAAATTGAATTCCGACTCACACACATGCATACATACAAACAACGTCTGGTTTTTCAGCTAATTTATTCCATAGTGATTGCAAAACCAACAGAAAACTTTGACTTTAATTTCTTTCAAACCGAATGGTTGTATTATGGGTGGAAAGATGTCATTCAGGCAAAGTGAGAATACTTCCACAATTTATTGAATATCTATGGGTAACTTGGTGAAAAAATTTGAGCGCCAAATGCTATTAAATTTGGCGACCAAAACAGATGTCCAGACACAAAGCCTTTAAAAAAATCTTGTAGTGGAAAAAAAGTTTAGTGTGATAGTTTAGCACCAGACTGAATGTTTCATTTGCATAATTTGATATTGCAACGAAGGATTTGAAATTTTGTTCTACATTTTGGAGAAATTTCAATGCATTCCTTATAAATAATATATGTATCGATGCCAATGATTTTTTACTAAAAATAAATACACCTTATTTACTAGGGATTTGAAAACAAACGTTTAACAACGCATATACCTTGGTCATCAAAATTAAAGAATAATAATTAGAAACCATATTCTCACTTAGATGATGTTGTAACCAATCCCCAATATATTGCAATAATTTTTGTTATTTAAAAACAATTGAACACAAAATTGCACTTTCATTTTTAAGTTTGAGCCTGAAATATACCAATTCTACTATTTACAATGTAGTGCTCAATGAATGTATGCTGGAATTCCGATCTGTAGTTGTGCTAAATGAGGTTTCTGTGAATGTATTTATTTCCAGTATTTATTATTTAAGACTCAAAAACAAATAAAGTTCAAAAGTGATGATTAATTGGAAGAATGGGAGGAGATGCCAACCCCCTCCCAAAAAAAAGTAGACTTTAACCTCCCAAGAGTTGGGAGCCGTTTTTAAACCTAGAATGCTTCCCATTCGTCTAGCAGACTACGGCTATAACAAATAACCTTGTCCCCCCCCCAAAAAAAAAAACAGGAAATGTAACGTGCAACTCTGTACCTTCATATGACCTTGGCTATTACAGATAACGATATTTCTTTTTCTCAAAATATTTTCGCATATAGTATTTTTAGAACAATGTTAGTCTGAGAGACGAATGAGTAGCAGTAACGTTTGGAATTGAGAATCTTATTTTTTTTTCCTGCGTTTTCAAGATGTCAAAATATTTTTGCGAAGAAAACTTTTGGGGTAAGCCTGAGGCTATCTGAGAAATATTAAAAGAGTTATTGATGATGATAATTTTATTTCTGAGGACGAATCAGAGAATGAAAATTGTATTGAAGTTTACTATCACAAATTTCCAGATAGAGTGATAAATATCAGTTTAGTGAATTCATATGCTATACATGTGCATAATATGGCTCGCAAATCTAAAAAGGCATTATTTTGAAGAAAGTTTGCAATAAAGCTAAGTCAAGACCTCCTTGCGCCATCGTTGAAGAAACGTATAAATGTATCAAATTTGCCCTTATCAACAAGGACATTTATTTGAGAACTTTTGAAATTAGAGCAGAACGTTGAACCACCTGAACAACTGGAAACTAAAAACAGGGAAATCTGCTCCTTATTCCCATGTAATTTGCGTAGAATGACACTGAAATTTTATTTATCATGTTCTAGACCAATGCGTGGAAAGCATCACGCTAAAATGCGTAAAGATTGCTTCGAAAATGAATACATTTTACTTCCTTGCTTTGTGAAGATTGGATGTCATGAAATCATCTGAATGTAGTATAATTTTTTATTATTAACTTTTTAAATGAGTTTTAAGCTTGATAAATCTCATGTCGTCTGGAAGACGAATGGTTATCATTCCAGTAAGTTTTTCAAAGGGTAGCATTCTAGGATTAAGCACTATATCCGATAAAACTTGGTTTTAGATCTTCAGACTGCCACATGATTTGGAAGGTTTAGCGAGGTTGGAATGTATGCAAGAAAACCAACGGTTCGTATCTCTCTCCCTCCAACTTCCAGAAGAACCCGTTTAACCTGTGCTGTCGTCATGCTTAAAAGATAAAAAAATAACTGGTACCGAACATTACTAACGAGTCACACAAGACATAATGTAAATACTGTTTCTAGAAGTATTTTTATTTGGAGAAAGAAAGAAGGAGCACACAGCTTGTCTTACCTTGTTCGTGAAATATCCTGTTTCCATGACTGTGGTTTAATGGTTCGAGAAGGAATCGTAAGAAATGGCCACAATGAAATACATTTTTCAAAGAGGTTGCTTAGATATGTGGGTGAGGTATGGGAACCCAACGTTTGGACAGTTTAGGGCCTGGAGCAGCGAATCTTAAACTATGGTTAACGAACCCCCGGGGTCCTCAGCGTCTTTCTAGAGCAGCAATTCCCAAAGTGGTCTATATAGACCCCCCAGGGGTCTTTAATGACCTGTAACATGTCCATGTCAGTGAAAAATAATTTGGGGGTCCATGAGGTGTAAATGGGGATCTAGGACAGTGGCTCTTATTAAGCAAGATCGTGATTTTAATGTTTATTTGTAGTTACAGGGTGACAGCTTAAATTTCATTAAAACAAGGACCATTTCAGCGTTCCTTTCCAGAATTAAGCTAAAGAAGTATAATATTGGAAGTCACGAATTTTCTCAATTTCGCAATTTGTCACAGACACGTAATTAGTAGAATTTTTTAACCTACGTTCAACATTTAGATGCAATCTATTCAGATTTTGAAACAAGGCTTGAGAATGCCTTTATGCTAATGCCATAGTAGGCAATGAATTCATATGATCACATTGAAAACAAATTGTCAATTTTGACTAAGAAGATGTACCTGCTATTTGTTCCGAATTATGGAATATCGTTAGAAAATTTTTAATTACTTTTTCTAGTGAGATGGAGTTTCAGCGCGATTGCCAATCTCCAAAATAAAGAAAAAAAGATTGAAAGAAAAACTGGACACTATACTAACAGAAGTGATTTAGGTTTAAACCTGTCAATATGATGCCAAATATTGAAAATTTGTTATTGATGCACCAGATTCGTCCCTCCCATTAAAATCATTTGTTTGTTGTTCACTTATTTCATGTAACAGTTATTTTATAGTTTAGTTAAATTTTTAATTAACATGGGCTCCTTTAGTTTCAGACACTCTATTTCACTACTGTTAGAAATTTGTTTCTTTTAAGGTAAGTTGTAATACCAGCTGTCAAAAAGACATTTCAGTTGATAAATTTGCAAAAATTCAATATTAGGTAAACATGGTCTACCTAAAACCGAAATAACATGGCAAGGGGTCTTTGAGATAAAAAAAAGTTTCAGAACCTCTGTTCTAGAGGGTCCGCGAAGGTCTCTCATATAATATTGAGATTTCTTTCTTTTAGAGACTCTATAAAGCTTCGTAGAAAAATTTAATGAAGTACCATCCTGGACTAGATCCTTAAATCCCCCTCCCCACCTCCAATGAAAAAAAAAACTCTACAAGAACATATATTCCAAACAAGAATATTAATTCAGTTGGTACTAATTTGTGTTTTGTAACATTATTATTGAGATATTTTTTTTTACCATAAAGGGAAAAGAAAGTGTTGAAAAAGTCTGTATAAATAGCAGAGGAACGTGATGGCATGCTGATACATTAAGGGGGGCCGCCGAGATCGAAAGTTTCAGAACCGCTAACCTAGAGTATTTGTTAATGGATGGCAATGCTTGGCCACATTGAACATATGGGATGTCAGAATACTTACAAACAGAAGATACCATTTGTAAGGATTGACCACCTTATTCGTCCAAGTTTAACATGTTTCTACATGTATTGAGATGCCTTTGGGCTTAAACTTTTAGGGCACTTGATTCCTTCTTGAACGGTCCAGGATCTGAGTAGTACCTTTTTAGAAGAGTGGCATGAAATTATTCAAGAATTTATCAACACTTTATTAACACTAGAACATCCAGGATTTCAATTACCCTTAAACGTCCTCGGGTGTCGTTCTGACGCACCACTATATAAAATATATTAAACAATTGTAAGAACTAAATAACTGCAGGACTACTGTTCAGAAGGGTTTCATTTTATAAAACTATTTCACGTAATTATCACATATTATGACTATATCATAAAAAACTGACGTCGACGTTATGTTTCGTGAAACTTGTCGGACCACTGATTTGTCCCAAAGCATTAAAAGTCCCGAATCTGCCAGGAACATAAATATCATGTGGTATCCATTCCCAGAGACATATATAACAGGATTTACTTGAATATTTTCAATTTCAGATTCTTCGCAGTCACTTTCATGTAGGTATTTATCTTCGTAGGAATCCGAATTCGAACAAGACAGTTTACCACTATCCGATTCATTCTCAGAAAGCTGTTGCAACAAATTAGCATTTGCATCAGGAAGACCATTTTTACGAGTTATTATTTCACTGTCTCTGCTCAGTGCAAGGTTGGAAAATATAATGAATTTTTTTTGTGAGCAGATAAGCAAATGCTACGTTATGAAAGACTTAGAGACAACGATTTAGTATAACTGACTCATTTTTACTATGAACACAATAATACTGCTTTCAAAGTAAAAAAAAAAAAAAAAA
>BMAV01009931.1:87831-152714 GCA_019973955.1 Trichonephila inaurata madagascariensis
ACATTAAATGTTTCTTTACTGCTAATTTATTTCTATCCGCTTGTTCATTGTGAAGATTTTTACTATGGGGTTTCAGGGGTGTTAAATTTCTCTAGAGGGCTGAAAATATAAACAATTTTCAAACAGGTATAATTCTTTTAAATTTAAATTAAATAATTCGAATCTTTTACAAATTATTTATAAAGGAATGGGGCTTTAAAAAAGTGTAAAATGTTTAAAATGTAATCATAATTTTAGAAATTATAAGCACACGAAAGTAAGAAGCATTTCTAGAAGAAATATTATTTAAGTTTTACGTTGTGCTTGCTTTTTTCTAAAATAACAGTTTTAATTAATAGATATAAGTTGATTTATAAATTTAAATGCATCCTTATTACACAATAGTATTTTTATATAAATATAAAGGTAAATTATATTTTTTAAAAAAATTAAAAAATTACACTTTTAAAAATTTTTTAAAAAAATTCAATATTTTTCAAATATTTTGAAATAAAAAAAGAGATATATTATTCTTAAATGATGTGTAAGGTTTACAGACATTTTATAATTCTATAAAGTTTTATACATCAGAGGGCTCTATTTTAAAAAATAGCATCGCAACGCAAAAATTAATTAATATTTATTACAGAATTATTTCTTATTTTCATATGCTTTTAATTTTTAAAATTATGATTATATTTCAAGAATTTTGTACATTTTGAAGCCAAAATCTTTTGTAAATAATGTGTAAAATATTCGAATTATTTAATTTAAATTTCAAGAATTATACCTGTTTGAAAATCGTTTATATTTTCACCCTCGAGACAAAATTAACAACCATGAGACCTCTTATACGAGTACATGCATCGATAACAAATTTAATACCATAATATCAAATACATTTTGAGAATTCAAAACAAAAATTTTAAAGAACAAATTAGTTAAGAAAAGTAAATATTATAAATAAAATTAAAAGAATTAATTCAAATGTTCATAAACTCGTTATCCACAAACTTCCAGCATGTATAACATATGCAAAAAAATATACATGTGTGGAGCCAAAAGTGTTACATAGAAACACTATGTTCTTAATGATTTGAATTTCATATAAATCTCTCTCATGAACAATTTGAAGCAGTAATCATTTATTTTACCATGACCATTTAAGAATTGAGTTAGCTTGCTTGTGTGATGGATTTTTTCTTTTTATACATTCCTTGTGATTGAGGGAAAATAGACTCTTACAATACTTTATCTTCGAGTCTAATTCCTTTCCTTTTATCACTGTAACATAAACTTTACCTGGGCTTCGTTTTTAATACAATATTTTGAAATAATTTTGAAACTATATTATCAGAAAGAGCTGTTTCCTTGTAAAGTGAATTTGCCTGGTCATTTCCATCATAGTCATAATGTCTCTTTATCCAAGATATCAATATTATTGCGTAACAGGGTAATTTTCTAAGCACGATATGAATGTGTTCTATGATGTAAAAGAGATTTTTTTCTATTGTGTATCTTACAAAATGTGTAGGATTACTCAGTGACCGTACTTGATACGTGACAGTGAATAACAAGTTCTTTTGCATTATCAGTTGCATAATTCCTGACATGTTTTTTTCAGCCAAATACTTTTTAAGTTTATCTACCATTTTTTTATCTATCTTTATTTGCATATTCAAAATATATCTCTTAATTTTCAATTATGGTCAAATGACAAAATCTTCATGTCAGCTGGCTACCTGTTCTTTACATCCAAGCTTCACCAAACCAAGCTTTAGACACGGAACTTCGAAATGTTCATGCCTTTCAGCCTCTATTCATTAACTTTGAAAAAGAAATACGATTCTACTGGTCTATTAGCTTAGATTCATGACAGTAAGGTATCTAGTGCATAATAAACAAGCCTAATTTCTTTGCAATATGATTCTCACTAAAGATGAGGTACACTTATCATTAAAGAGATAAATAATGTAGGAGGATTATATCCTCTAAACCCACACATCACGTGGTTTATCCACTGAGTGGAAAGTGATGAATAAGTTATGTTTTTGAAAAGGGATGACCGTGGACTTAGCTATTGGTCTGTCTTGTACCAAAGTTTCTGAGTAGTTATATCTTCGACGCTTGCTGTTTTAGGTATTGATGGAACTGAGACGTTTCGTGATAGTTATTCTATTAATTACGCCGTAGCGGCTCGCCCCTTTGTTTCTGGTGAAGTACGTAATAAAATTCCTTAAGGTAGCGCACACTTAAAAATATTAAAGAAGTGGATTATTAAAAATTTAATTTAAAGGATTTATCTGGAAGATAATTTTCAAGGCAGGAGCTTACGTTTTCGTTGTGATTAGTGGAAACTTAAAAAAGCTTACAAAAGCGTTGACAAGCAAAACAATTAATGTTAAGGTCGTTCGAAAAATTTGTCTCCATGCATATTTATCCCGTTAACCGTAAATAAATGATCTGAAGTAACATCCTTTCCGATACTTGACTTATCCATAAAAAGTATTTTGTGTTTAAGAACATAGCTTTTTTGAAGCCCATTTAGTCTATATATATAGAGAGAGAGAGATGTTTGTAAAGATGAAATCGCATCTGTCCAACACCGTTGTTCAACCGATGACTGAAAATTGGAATGTATATGTATAACTTTGTCGATAAAGTTTTTGTGCTATCCTCTTTGTTTCAGCTCTCCACCTGGTGGTGCTACAGCATATCAATTTCTGCACCTTTAAATCAATCGCCAGGTTACGAACAGGGTCGCAAAATGATGCCAACGGCTCTATCACCAACATTTCATTATGTTTCCATTGAATTTCCATTATACTGAAAGGAACGGCGTTGCTAGTGAATCTTACAAATTTAACATAAAATAAATACAACAGAAAGTAATATTAATGTATTACACTTCCAGATAAAAATTATTTGGACTACTTTAAGTGTTCATTACGCAAAACTTGTAACAATGTGTAACTTTTGCTGAGCAGAGACCAGATTAGGAAGGTGTTTTCAAAAATCGACCCTCAAGAGAGCTACGGGGTATTATAAATAAACAAATCTAGATCTGCAGACTTAAAATTTAACATATAAGGGTTTTTTGTTCAACTGAGAGATATGCGAAAAGTTTTTTTTCTGATTAATTTGAAATTCTCGTAAAATTAACTTATTAAAACGTTTTTATCCTTCAATCTGTATTGCTTAATTTTTTAATTCACCCACGCGAAGAACGAGTATGCCAGCTAGTAACAACATATAGTTAAATATTATTGGTACTTCTGCAATGTACTAAGATAATGAATCTCATACTTATGAATCCTAACGAGATGGGAAAAAGATGATCTTCTCTGCTGAGATTTTATTCAATACGCACTTTGTTTGCTGTAAGAGGTTGAGCAATTATATTTAGTCACAGTGTACCAAGCCCTCTTTAATTCGCATACATTAAAAAATGAAATATGGGAGGAAAGGCGATGCTTAAGGAGGAAAAACAAATTGTAGATTGATTATTAAGGCCTCCAGGAAGCTTGGAATCGTGTTTATTAATCACAACAAATTTAATGGCGAAAATGAGAAAAAATCTTTCTAAAATAGGAATATTGATACCATTAGTGGTTCATTAAACTCCTTGAGAAAAAGTTAAGCAATTCTCTTCACAGTACCAAAATTTATCACTCTGGCGGATGTAGTGATGCAGTGTGATGAGGGGAAAGAAAGGTACCAGTTAGTAACATCTATGAAATAAGTAAATTCTTCGTCAACACTTTTAAAGTCATTATATTTCAATCCAAAGTATTCGGATATAATTTTACTGATAACAGCACAAAGCAAAGAATCACAATTCAGAAAGACGTATATATACGCCAGGTCCGTCAACGCACCAAAAGTGTGAGACGTATATATACGTCCATGGCAATGAAGGGGTTGAAGGAAATAAATCATTCATGTGACATTCAACATATATAAGAATTAGTTACCTATTTGAATCTCAATTACAGTGCCAATCCCGAATTTAACAAAATTGTATTTACTATTCCTTGTTTTCTTTATGCAAGTGTTATTCTTTATTATATCAAAACTCTTTAGAAATATTTCTCACAATGGTATTTAGAATCGAAGAATTCAAAAACAAGAGACAAATTCAAAAATTATAAGGGAAACCTTACAACTAGCTGTCGTTATGATTTTACGTTGCCCAATGACACAAAGTGGGAAAAAAATGCTATACCCCCAACAGAAAAGAAAATGCTTTCTGGTTTTTATACAAAATGTTTTTTGAAAAGAAAAAAAAAATAATGTTTCTTGAGACGGCTTCAAATTGTTGGAAATGATATGAAATATAATGGCGAAGACCCAAAACCTCATGTAATGGCCTCATGTTTTATATTTCTATTGTTTGGAACTTGATCCTGCTTCATAAGCGTTATGTTCAGTAGGCGTAACATCATTGTGGAAATAAGGTATTTTTTGCTAGCTTTACGAAGAATAAACATAAACAGAAAACAAAAGAGAATTCAAAATTTCTCATACAAAACCGTATACACAAAAGATAATTGTTATATATATATACCGTAAAATCCGGCGTATAACGCGCACTTTTAACACAAAAAATAAGATGGAAATTTAAGGGTGCGCGTTATACGCCGGTTATAAAAACGATAGCTTTAAAAATAACAAAAGAGATGAACATAATTTTTTTTTTCTTCTATTTGTATCGAAATACTGTTTATTTAAGAGAAATGACTTGCTTTATAAACCAAGAGATGCAATTCTAGAAGTATACTATTTTTTTTAAAAAATTTGGAATAATACCTCGAATAAATGACTTCAAAACATAAGAACAATGTATACTAATGTGTCAGATTTCTTCGTAAAAAAGGGGGTGCGCGTTATACGGCGAATATACCTAAAAATTAAAAAATGCAGCTTGAAATTATGGGTGCGCGTTATACGCGCGTTATATTTTACGGTACATATACTGTAATGGTAATCTAAAATATATTTTTATGATTTAAGATTCAAATTCTCTTTTTAAAAAAATAATTTTTTTTATTTCTATCTTTGTTTTAACATTTTTAACCTGCCTAAATTTATCGTCAGAATTTAATAACAAAAATTATGAATTTATAATATCCATTGTTATTTATATTGTTATTCAACAGTCGGACCCCGATTGAACGAAGTCATCGGGACCAAACAATTCGTTCATTAATTCGGAATTATTCATTATATAGTGGTCCAAAAAAAATAATTTTTTTGCATTTACCTTTCGGAAATTCTATAACAAGGAACTACACAAAAAGCTTCCATAGTTAGAAATTACATACTTCTAATTCTGAAGCTAAATGTACAATTAGAGAATTAATAAGCATCATTTAGTTGGAAAATTTAAAGTACTGACTGATAGATTTTTGACAATCTTTTTGATTCCTCACTCAAAAAAGTTCTTTTTCGACTATATGCAAAGAGAAAAATACTGCGTCATTTGCAACTTGCTATATGAGGTATGTTTTTACAGTTTCCAAACTATGTAAATCGTTAGAAAATGTAACAGTTTTGACAAGAGTTTCTTTATCAATATCACAATTCATTGGCTCCAACAAATCAACAATTGCTTCAACTTCAGTTGTACAAGCAGGCAGTCAGTCATCAAATATAAAATAATCGTTAAAATCTTAAAACATCGCCTACATTAAGGGGTGGAGTGAGATAAGAATGGGATTCCTTGTCGTATTCAAAACTCACACGATAGATTATTCTCATGACTCACACATTTATCTTTAA
The DNA here is from genome assembly GCA_019973955.1 of Trichonephila inaurata madagascariensis. Lineage (NCBI taxonomy): Eukaryota > Metazoa > Arthropoda > Arachnida > Araneae > Nephilidae > Trichonephila > Trichonephila inaurata. Next base: position 93,592 of record BMAV01009931.1, read on the forward strand.
AATCTAATAATGGTCTGCATCTTTTCCCATCAAAATTTGCTGCTGACAAGAATAGTCTGTTCTGGGAAAAGAGATATGTTATTTTTAAAAATATATCCAACTTTTTTACTAATACAAGCTAATAAAAACAAATTTCAGCTGTTGAAATAATTCAGTAATTCAGGGTTTTTTTTTTTTCATTAAATAGGGGTTTTTACCTTCAGTTTAATCGGCAAAAGAAAAAAAGCTCGTTAAATCATGAAATTCATAAAACTGGGATTCGTTATATCGCGGTCCGATTGTATTAATAGTTTTATTTACAATTTTTCAAAAAATATCTGAGTATTTTTCCTTCTAATCTTTGGTTTGGATTAAAATATTTGAATTAAAAAAAAAAGAATTTTTTTTGTACTCAAAGTATTATTTCAATTATGCAATATTTTTTTTTCATATTTATTAAAATACATTCGAAACAATTTCCTTTTATATTCTACAAATGAAACAAAATGAATGATAAGAAAACAGAAAATAGATAAAGACTAATATTTAGAAACAACTCAACTTGACCCTTAGAGAAAACTGCTTTGATATGAGAAAAATCTTTTCAGCTGCGAAATGTTGAGAAACTCAACCATTTGAACCAAACGGTTCGCTTCCAAAATAAAAGCTGAGAAACGTCCCTTTTGTGAGTCTCAAATCGTTGTGTATTTTAAAGATTGAGAAGTATTTTCATTTTCTTTTAACTCAAAATAACATCCCAGCTTTGTTCTAAGTCTCATCTTAGAGAATTTTGGTCCTTCTACGAAAAATACCCTTTTGGATTCATCTCATGTTTCCATTGGGTTCAATTTTACCCTACGTTTCCTTTGGAAATAAAAAAGCCTATGTATAATAAAATTATTTTATCACATTTTTCCTATCTAAATCACTCCATTTATAATGCATTTATATAGAAACAAAAACATCTTTTATGGTGTAATGCGAAATACACATTTTTGATGTGATGAATGCGGTAAAATATGGAGATAAAGTTATTCATATAGAAACATTCATTGGCAAATAATTTTTCATTCAAAGTACAGAATACATAAATAATTATAAGTGTAACTATATATATATATATATATATATATATATATATATAAATTTTTGCTGTACGGGGAAGGTTGGATCCATAAGGCATTGCTAACCCTAATTCGCTGGCCTAATTCAGCGACATCTTTAGAAATCATAATAGGTCTCCAGTTTAGTCCAAAGACTTTTTTGTATCTACATTTGTTATGTTTGGTGAATTCCAATTTCTTCCTGCTTTAGCATTGTAGATTCTTGCACTTCTTCACTTTTATTTTATATATATATATATAATATTTATTGTTTGGAGCTTTATTTAACTTGGTTTTTCTCACAATAAAAATAATAAAAATAATTTCAAATTTAGAAAGCTAAAACTCACAATTTATTTTGCGTACAAATATATATTTTTTAAATAACCAGAAATTATTTAAATTTTATGAATTTTTCCATTTAGTACTGCTTCAGGTAAATATTCTTGCAGTATAAAATAATTAAATGCTATATTAAACTACATATATTTGGTTTCAATTTAAATGTTGCATGGAATTAAACATTATAATTAGTTCAATAAAAAAAAATGTTTGGTGTTTTTTAATGTGTTCCAGAATATATATTTATGATACATATCATATTTTAAAAAGCTTAAAACAAAATAAAAATGTACAACGTTAAAATTTTTATTTAAATATTCAAAAATAGTTATATTGTATCTAAACATATATTTAATTATGTTAAATAATTGTTATTTAGAAGACAAGTGCAATTTAAAAAATTACATGAACATTTATAAAGCTGTGTATTAAAGTTTATAAATATTTAATTAAATGTTTTACAATAATAATTGAGAATACAATAAATAATTAAAAATTGTGAATACAATTGTTCATGAATGTATATATATCATAGAAATCCAATTTAGAATTAAAACACTTTCAAAGTTATTGCAGAACTCACATGGAATGATATTTTAATACTATAATATAATTGTGTCTGTTAAATATTGTCGTACTAAGAAATTTTGCTAACTGTCGCCGTTGCTCAATAAAAGAGCATGCGGCTGTAGATTCAATTGTGGTTTGAATCTCTCAGGTGGGAATATTCAATCCAGAAACTGGGTACCCGTTATGGTGTCTTATTTCTCATCCCTATGTTCTAAGTATCTCTATCTTTCTTGTAGTAGATTATACGCCGGAATATTCTTTAAGTATGCATAAATGCTCTGTTCCACAAGTCTTTTATTCTAGTTTACTCGAGTAATTCCTTTCTTTGATCGGTCCCCACCATTTTTTCTAACTTTCGTTGTTCTACTTCTAATTCCATTGGGCAAAATAGACCCCGTGACCTAGACGGATTTGTCTATCTTTTGAAATCTTTTATATTTTAAAATGATATCGTGTCTTTTTCTGACTTTTCTGTCTCTCTCAGATTTCCATTTTTCTATAAAAAATCTTACATTAAAGAAATTGATTTCTTAAAAATTTTGACAGCACCTACAATTATCTCAAATGTTATACATTACAGTGCATATTTAGTAATTATACATCCTTAAAAATATCTCATCTCTCAAAGTGTTTATTTCTTCGAATATCTAGAATTTTTTTTAGCTATGAAATTACACCAAATAATGCAAACTTAAGGTTAAATAGTTTAACTGTTTTAACTCTTTATCTACCGACTGTACGTATAAGTACCACTCACTTTAAAATTACATAAAATAACCATTTTTACGAATACTCTGACTATACTTAGCAAAAATATTCTTTTAAATCCACTCCTTCAAGATATATGGCAGCACGGGTTCTACGATGAGTGTTTTAACGGATAAAGCGAATAGTTTTATAGCAGAAATTGCGTTTTCAGCTGACGGCGTTTTTAGCGGATTGCGAAGATTGTCCTTTTTATTCCGAAAAAGTTGTTAATGTCAAAAGGTAAGTGTCTTATTTTTTTGTATGTTTATGAAGACTTTTTAGAAAACGATTTGACTATTTATTTTATGTAAAGAGTGTATATAATTAATTATACTGGTGAATATTTTTATTTAATTAATTAACTCTCTAACGGATTAAATTTCCGGAAGTTGTGAGTATTTTTTATGTATATCCCTTAATTTTCACTGGAGTGATTCAAAAAAAAAATATTGCATGAAAAAAAACTGCAGTAAATCATAATGCGGTAGATAAAGGGTTAAAATTGTTCAATAGTATGCCTCAATACAAAAATTGGAAAATCATTCTAGTAAATGCTTTTATTACAAAAGTAAAAATTTGTTCTGACTTAACAACATTTCTTTTCTCTTATTATTTTTTATTTTACTTTTACTGAATAAAATGTTTTTATACCATGTCATTTTGGGTAAAACGAATAACTATAACAATTTAGTTTCTGGCGATTCAGACAGAAAAAAAAATATAATTTCTGACAATTCTCTTATCTCCAGGGAAATAAACAAGGTTTTTATTGAGAAATTACATTAGATAACTTCCTTTTTTTTCTTATCTTTAATCAGCACGATAGTGAATTATGACGTCTTGTTTTATATTGTTCCAGTGTTGCCACTTTAACTAAGAAATAATCTTAAAAATTCCTTATAAACCCAGTGGTATAATAAAGTAAAAAACAAATCGAAGATATATAAAATTATAAAATGTTTAAATCAAAATTATTTGCCAAAAACTAAAATGTATTTTTAGAGAAAAAAGAAAAAAAAAATGTTTGATAAAAAAGAAGTAGCCCAGTTTTATGACATCGAACTATTATTTTATCGAAATTCAATAATAAGAAAGTGAGGGGAAGGGGAAATTATGTAAAGAAGTGAAAAATAATTTGCACCAAATGTATTCTCAATAAAAGTTTTGAGGAAATTAATTCTTTTTCTTTCTAATAAGCATTTTTTTAGATTGAATATTGCTTAAGAAAAAATTATTTTCTTTCTGTTAAAATAAATTTATTCCCAAAAGCATCTAACTTCACGTTTAAATTATTTGAATGTTGTAGAAAACATTATTTTTTTCGTCCAATCTATGTAAATGCTGAAACCTCTGACAATCTGTATTGAAAATTCCATAAATTGGTATTTGAAAATAAAAGAAACATTGCTTGAGTGTTTTGTACAATTTGACAATGGATGTAATGCTTTATACGTGGGAGATTTAACACCCACGCAGGAACAAATAATGATTTCTGAAAAATACAAAAGTGTTTAAAGAAATTTTTTCTCTCTTTCTATATTTTCCTCTCTCTCTCTGCTATGTCTCTTTTCTATACTTAATTTTAATTTTCAATTTAACCATTTAACTATACTGGATGAAACGGGTGAATTGTGGCAGTAGAAAGCATTTAAAAGATAGTGATTGTAGGAAAAAACTACATAATACGAGAATTGAGAGATCATTCCGTTGACGCTGACAGCCTTTGATGATTCCTTATAAAAGTTCCGATACTTAACGTGGAGTCAGTGACTGCAATAACCAAAGATGGGCCATTCAGTGATTGAAAGTTTAAACCATAAAGGCCATTACTCGAAAGACCTCTCATCGTTGCACACAACCAGAATCGTTTGCAGCAGTGACCAGCCTGTTCAACCAAGAATCTTATGGATTGCTGTAGACTAGTTTTCAACCACGAAGTTCCGCTTCTGACTGTGCCTCTGTGAAAACATTTCTTGTAACATCCAAGACAGCATTGGGATACTAAGATGACTGAGACTCCAATACAGCCTTTAACCAGAAGTTATGGTATAAGGTGCTATTTAATTGATAAAAACCATGGCGGTATGTCGATGGGATTGTATGTCTTGTAGTGTTATCAGTACTTGCATAAAATACTAGTATTTCATCTTAACGGGATAATACTCAATCATGCATGGTATGTCTTTCTTCAAGGGGTAAAATACCCAAACGTTTTGACTTATTATTACTGAACTACCCATCAGAATGTAATAAACTCTTCATCCGTAGATTGGAAAACCCTCCAAGATTTCTTGGGTCTAGTCCGATCAGCCGCATATGCGTGCATTATTCGGCAATCACAGACCATAAACTTGTTACAATGAATTCAATAGTAAAAATGCGGACGTAAAAGATGTAGTGCAAACTTAGGTTCATGGAATTTAAATCAGTCACGCGTATACAGCGACGTGTTCGAACAGAATGGAATGTCATAACTAGCTTGCCTAATAAACTTATCAGGACTCTTACAAAATGAATCCTGCACACGATCAGCAGTGTCTTCAATCACGAAAACTTAAGAATACTTGCCTGTTTGAGATACCTTAAAGTTCTACTTTAAAGTTCTTTCCCATTGGTGGATAGATTTTGGTGTCGGAGGATTAACATTCCATTCTGTGAGAACACGTCGTTATACACGTGTGACTGATTTAAATTCCGTTAATTTAAGTGCACACTGTACCTTTTGCTGTGACGTCCGAATTTTTACCATTGAAGCCCGTGTAAAAAGTTCATCGTCTGAGATTGCCGAATAATCCTGGCATGTGTGAGCGATCGGACTACACCGAAGAAATTTCGGAAGGTTTTTCAATCTACAGATGAACAGTCTATTACATATTGATGGGTAGTTCCATAATAATAAACCATATTTTTCGGATACTTTAAGCCTGGACACCTTGTATTACACTTGTCTTCTTGCTTCTTCAACTCTTCCTTGGCCAAAATATGCGCCAGGTTTTTCTGTTATACAGCACATTTGTTCTTTGATGGCCAGACGTGTCTCCATGCGTCTTTGAATCACGAATATCTATTTCACTAAGTATACAGCAAGCAATCCGACAGGAAAACATCTATCAAATCTATGAGTCAACCCATATCTTGGTAATAGCTTGCTTTTTGTTAGCTTTTCTTCCAATACATGAGCATCCCATTCCCAGAATTTCACAAAATATATCTTTATTAGAGATTTGCCTTTTATTTTATAGTGTATACTATTATATTTTGTAGATGACTCATGTCTATTTCACGTATGACAAGTGTTTTGAAAATTATGAAATAAATAAAATGTCAGGAAAAAAGTGGAGGCATTTCATATAAAAAAAAAGCTTCACGTGACGGTGTAGAGAGAGATTGATATTTCAAATTGTAATATTTTATTGAAAAGAATCTTAACTAATAAACACATCGGATTTACTGTTAAGCTGTTCAGTTTATAAATTATCAGTAATAGAAATAGGTTATGTTCCAGAAAGAATTATTTAATTACCACTTGCTTAATCTTGCTGTTTTCCGTCTAAGTTGCCAAACCATTTTATTTACTTCAAGCTGAGTCTTATTGTTACTTTATCTTTCTAAATGGGAATCTTGGGAATTGAATTAGTTAAATAAATAAACTGTTCTATTTCTTGGCACGTCTTTTGAGAGAGAGATAGGGAGGGAGAGAGGGAATTTGGCACTTTTCTCGAATTCTGGACATGCACTTCTTATGCAAATTAAATCCAGACTCCATAATATTTACTACTAGATGTCTAAGAAGAAAAAAGTAAATTTTAAGTATACTCAATTCTTATTTTTCTTGAAAGCGGTATTTGACTACAAATTAATTAAAGCAGCTTTTTTTATGTAAAAATAAAACTAATGTGGTTTTCCATGCAGACTTGTTCCGAAGAGATTCGCCAACACATTAGCTGTTTTAATTGATTAAATCACATTACTAAATACTTCTTGAACTATTCATATTAAAGAACATTGTTTTTCAGTGTTCTGCCTTTTTAACAAAGTTATTTATTTTTATAAAAAATAATGTTTGAAGGCATGATGTGTAAATCAAAAGTTTTCAAAGCTTCGGAAAAAGAAATTCATTTCTCTGTGAAAGGCATTGTTATTTTTATTAAAAGTAAATGTACGAGGGTAAATCAATGAATAAAGGGATTATTGAATTTTTCTTTCCCACTTTTGGCAACAGTGGTAGTATCCATCACTGAATAAAGGGTAAACGGCAACACTTCTGTTATGTGTCTTTTCTCGCAGTCGTTTGGGAGTAATAGCAACGTAGCAGATCCATTGTCGATCTGCCCCAAAGAGTAGATGAAAACAATGATTCACTTTTTGTTTTCTGAGTGAGTGAGTGAGTGAATATTAAAGTCACACTGCTCAGCTACTCGAGGGCTTTTGGCCACGGACCACGTAATTTTGAACCATGGTCAAGTGACGTGGACGACACCTGAGCTGTCGCCCCCCTCTTCTAACTACCACACCACACCAACGAAAGGACATTTCAGCCCTCGACAGAATTAACGTGCATCGCTGTCCTACACGGCGGGTTTTTAGTGGTACTGGGCTTAAACTCATGACATGCCTGCCATGACCCGATGCATTGGCGCACACAAGGAGGGGTCTTGGGGTCCGGATCCCCCCTCCCAAAGCCCTTGATTTTTTTTCAGATTGATTATAATTCTAAGTATATAGTACGTAAAATTTAGTTAAGTATTTGTTATTAATGATTAATTTTATTAATTAATGCTAATTATTTATTCAATAATTAGTTTTTTACTGTGTTTTGATCCCAAAAATCGACAAAATCAAAAGGAGCATGATACAAGAATAGTGAACTTTCGACCCCGGACCCCCCTCCCTTAAAAATTCATGTGTGCTCTACTGACCCGATACCTTGACCAATGGGCTACCGCAGCCCTTTTGTTTACGGAAGGAGTGATATCTGCGGAAATGATTCGTGGCATGAAATGCAGTATGGTGACAGTTCTTTATCGCGAAGCAAGATCTAAGAAAGAGAATAGATTACTTCAAACAGGGAATAACTTCTTTATGTGATGTCGAAAGATCGGGCAGTCCATCTACATCAACCAATGAGGTTCGTCATCGTTGAGGCTATTGTGATGAAAGAATGGCTATTATTCAGCCCAGGTATCACACTTTCCTCAAACAAAATTTGAATCACTGCCTTTCTTCCTCATTGGTGCAGATCGACAATAAGGTTGCTATATTGAATGGTCTCTGCTACACCCCAACGACTGCAGGGAGGACGACTGACACGTTGTGTAGAAGTATAGCTCACTGCCCCTCATTCGCGCTGGATACTAGCTCTGTTCCCAAACATTGCATAGAGGAATTGCAAAAAAGTTCTTTAATTTTGATTTAGTCTCGTATTTTATATATAATTATTCTACTTATGTTATATTGTACATTGAGTCTTAAGCATGAGCACATCAAAAATAAACATTTATCTATCTATCTGTGTTGTTTCTAATAACACTTGTTTGACGTAGTCAGATAGAAGCCCACGGAATTCATCATGACAAGGGTCTAGATGTACGCCGGTCATTGACTTTAGCCTTGAGCACAATACAGGTGACAGTACGATTTAGCTCAGTTCCACCCCAGGTTTGAGGAAGAACACCCTGGGGGAGGGTCAGGGGTCTCCCACCTCTGATCCCCTGCCACCAACTTCATGAGAGGACCTGCGGCTCAGACGGCTGTTTACAGTACCCCCATGCCGCGAAGGCACTGTACATTTACAAACATCCATGTCTTCACCAGGATTCGAACACAGGCCTTAAGGCACAGCAGTCAACGTCGCTAACCACTATACCGGATGGGTGACCTATCTGTCTGTAATCACGGTAGCCAAGTGGTTGTAATTACAAACTTGCGGTCACCATTGCCAAATTGAGAGGGGAGGGGGCTCAAAACCTAGTGCCACTGAAGACATGCTATGTAGAGTGGCTGATTCAAGTATCTATCGAAGCTCTAAGTCCTTATGATAGTGTGGTAGGGAAGGTGGGAGAGAGGCTCCTAGCTGATGTGTCAATCTCGTACTTGTGGTACTACTAGCCCTCGAGCTGCTTCATAATGTGACGTAAATTGAAAAAAAAAATTATCATTCTAAATAGTAGAGGTGACCAACCATTTTAGGAAGCGTGACACTTTCAGATAAAAAATAATTAAGCGTCCCTCTTCCAATTCTTATTATGTAACGTTTACGCAAAGAACACATTTTTAAAAGCACAAGTCTAAATAGTGGAAATGTAAAAACAATCTAATAAGTGAGACCAAAGCACAAACTTAAATTTTATTATTAATCAGAAAGGTTAATTTTGAAAGATATTTCTATTTTGTTATGTTCATAATAGAAAACATTTGTTCACAGACGTATGTGTTGATTCAAATCTACAACAATATCTGACAGCCTAATTGTGCACATTTAAAAAAACTGATTGTTAGTGCAAATTTCTAAAATTAAATTAAATTGATCGCATTTGTTTTTCGGTGTAGTATGGGGCTGTAGACAATAATTTCGAATTTGATTTCAGGTGGATAACAATTAACATTTTACAAAGAAATTAAAAAAGGACTTGTGAAAAAATCTGCATTTTTTTTTTTTTTTTTCATCTTTAAAATTATCAAACCTAGTGCTGAAATAATTGTATAAAAATGGATATAGGAAATTTTAAAATCTATCACAGCTCGGAGAGCACTATTTATTAAAATTGGTGCACAGTTGGTACATTAGAGTTAAATATGCTAAGTTTTTCCCTCCAAAATCAAGAAAAAAAAAATCAAAATTCTTTCCACAAAAGAAGAAATTTGACCAAATGGGGAAGAAAAAAAAATACAATCTTTTCACTGATATCTTAAACTTAAATTATTTTACTGACCGAAAATATTGGTAAGAAAAGCTAAATAACATAGCATGTCATCATTCTAGAATAGCAAGTATTCACTGGGCAGAGAGTCCAGTGTTTTTTTCCAGACATTTTAAAATACGTTTCCTTACCAAAATCTTGAGAGTGGAAAACGCTTTGGAAACCAACTCGCACAACAATGCAAATGTATTCTCAACACGATACATTTTTACTGTAACTCAATTAAGTTTATTGAAAATTAATTTTTAGGGTTTATTTTTTTTGGTCTGAGACATCCGTGTTTCAATCAAATTGCAAAAAAAAAAAAAAAAAAAAAATGTTATTTATTTTTATCTTTTCAATTTTTTAAGAACTTTTATTAAGTCTTCGTGTTCCACTATTGCAACTCCACCCTGCCACACTGTGGCACGCGTATCGCGGGATGGCCATCACTGCTTTATAGAAAAAAAATAATCATTCAGTTATTTGGCAAACAAGAAGCGATATATGATGTGTCTTAAAAAAGGAAATGTGGACACAAATTTAAACTTTCTTACTTTCTTTTAAGTAAAGAGCTTTACTTCCCATATTGTATGTTATACATATCTAATTTTTTTTAACTGGATCAAGATTCAACTTAAAAATTCTTCCGTATTTAAGCTTATAAAAACCACTGTTTATCGTTGAAAATACAAAGCAATATTTAAAAAATAATAATAATGCTAAAAACAACAATCGCTGACTAAAAATTAAGCTGATTAGTTTATAATTTAAAATAAATAACAGTCCAACTCATGAAAAAAAAAAAAAAGAAACAAAACAGAGAAACAAAAAAAAAAATGGGAATGAGAATTTAACAGCAAAATGTTTTCGATCTAAAAAAAAAAATATATATGTTTTTAATAATCTGGTTGTTTTCGCAACCTTTTAAAATCTATTCTTCTTCTTTAAGAGTAAAAACGTGATATTTATTTATTAATAAAGCAAATGAGAAGTTTTAGTAATTATATTTTCGAAATAACAGAACCACAGAAAAAAAAATTAAAAGAAACAAAATAAATTCACAAATACAAGATGGGAAATGGAAGAAAAAAAGAAAAATATTCCCAAGAAAAGTGAAAATCTTATTAACCTAATAAAAAAGTTAAGTTTGATATAAAAAGTGTTGTAATAAGATAAAATAATGAAATTATCCTAAAAAAATTCTGAAAAAAAAATTTAAACCTTTTGGGGTTTAAAAGGAAAAAAAAAGTATTTTTTACTCATTAGGGAAATTAATATTGTTATTTATATACGATTACATTCTAAAAAAGAAATGTATGTTTTCTGAAACAATAAGATAGGGAATAAAAAAAATAAATGAAATTCCAAGAAATATAATTCTAAATCTACAAAAAGAAAAACTGTTCCTGTATTCCAAAATGGAATTATACCAAATAAGACAGAGAAGTACTTAAAAATTTGATTAAAAAGTTTACTTTTGTAACATATATAATTTGAATATAAATATAATACATTTGTTCTTCACCATTGTAAGTTTTCCGAACACGTTTCGTTAATAGTATGGTTAACATACAGCAGAGCAAGTTGAGCTTCTATATTAGAATTTTAAAATATACATAAACTGTAGAAAATATATCGCCCTTATTTGTATCAAGCATTACTTCAGGGTCTTAAGATGAGCTCTTAATATTTGATTTAATACTTAAAAAAAACAGTTAGTCTCTTTTTCTTAGTTAAAACAGCAAATAAGTCGTTCCCTCCAGACCAGCAGATGCCGTGAGTGAAATGCAGCGGACCTCGTAATTTCGCATTGTGGTCAAGTGATGAAGAAGACACCTGAGTTAGCAGTTTCCTCTCCTAACTACCATATCACACCTATCGGAAAACATTAAGCCTAGACACATTCAACATACATAAACTCCCTTAAATGACGGGTTTTCAGTGTCACCAAGACTCAAACTCATGCCATGCTTGCCACGAGTTCATGAACAAAACTACAAGACTACCAGAGCCATGGCAGATACCCTGAATCATTCTCCTGTGGTAACCTGGACTCGTTGCCCAACATACATGGGTACAATTCTTTCGTCGCCTTAAAAGGACGCATACAACTAGTCGTAGTACGCACAGAATTATATTGTCAAATCATCTTCGCTCTGTGGTAACGGAGATTCTTGTTCATGTTCAAGAAAATAATCTGTAACTAGCTGGACCACAGTGAGGCTTCACATCCTAAAAGCCGAAAGAGGTAGGAAACCGTATCTACAGATGTTTTATAACTCTTATTGGTTATGAAATATTTCTAGGTACAGAACTTTCAGATTTAATCTGTGAGGTCGCATCTGTTGAGCCACACTAAGATGCACATTGAAACGTTAAACAGAATCATTTTGTGCTAAACCATTTGCACCCATCTCACCGTCTACAGCAATAATGAATTGGGTAAACAAATTCTAGACTTTCCTGAATATTATTAACGAATGCAAAGTTGAGGAAGTTTGATTTTTGCTCGTATGTTCCTATATAATTGTCCATTTATTTAAAATAAAAATGGTGGCTGTTGATTTCTTGTATAAGCTTTCTTAAATCCTGTTACTGCCATTCATGAAATCATGAACTTTATTGTTTATGTAATTTTTAGTGATGAGATTCAAAAACATGTTATTCCTTAACGTTGAAGGCCGGTGTATTAATAACATTTTACTCGTCCATTATATTAAGGATTGCGACGTAACAACATTTTTATGTGAGATGTATAATAATCTATAAAAGAACGTTTTTCATGATGATGTAGTAAATTTATTACGTACTATCGCAACAATGCCAACTTTCAAGACAACCCGTCAGGTTGGCAACCCCGATTTCGCATTTGCCGTAGGCACTGAATTGGCAACCATATGCTCCATTTCATGTAATGGCGCCAATACACTTGTGATACTACATTATTGCAAGTTCTTGTACAAAAATATCGCAACGATTGCTTGCGTGGACTGGAATCGTTGCGTTAGAAGAAAGGCGTTGTCTCATACAAAGACTCATTAACAATCATCGGATCAACGGAACTAAATACTCGACTTTCCAGGAAGCTGCAAGAGCTGCAGGTTTATCAAAATCTAAGGATTTTTTCAATGATGAGTTGGCTAATGCAGCTTCAATGAAGGATTTAACTGAAGTGTAGCGATAAGAATGAACTTTGTGAAAAAAGAACAAATATAAATAGAACTACATAATTCATATAAAGTACATTTTTACAATTCGAACAATGAGTATGAATAGTTGTATAATTTGTACAATGCATTGAGCCATTGGATTCTAGCTATTCTGCCGTTTGATGGGCAGGGTTCCCCCCCCCCCCAGTACTATTTAAAAAATATAATAATTATTAAAAACAGGAATGCAATTAACAATTAATTTTTAATGATAAAAATATAAAATACTTTAAATAATGTAAAAATGTGATGCAAAAGCAAAAATTGGGAAATAATTCTGCATAGCATTTATTTGTAAATAAATGCAGCGAAAACTAAATTTAAAATAAGGATTTTACGTGAAATATTTTATGATTTAATGCATATTATATAATTTTGGGTAAAATTTAACCACAAAATAAACCCATTTATTTTATTAAATTAAAATAGTGCTTTCAAATATTAAAGAAAAAAAACTATATACATCTTAAAAAAAATTAAGAATCAGCAAAATATTTAAAGAATAACTTTATTCCATTTTATACAATACAATCCATTTTTCCATTCCATTTCGAAAAATCATTAGAAAATTACATTCTAGTTATTTTTAGATACTTTTCAGTAATGGAATTTTATAATGGGTTTGTTTCGTTTAATAAACTTGTGCAAATCTCCTTACTTTAATGTTACTAAATTATTAAATTTTCTTAGGTCCATTATTGAAAATACTTTAATTTCAGTGTAATAGTAAAATATATCGTGAAATGTGTGTGTGTGTGTGTCATGGTGCCACATTCTCATTAAGTTATTTTCCTTTAAGGTATCCGACTACGTTCGGAACCGTGATTTTAAAAAAGTGCCTAAATGGATAATTTTCATGATATTTAGTGTCACTTAGATTATAATACATGTATAAAATTGTTTTAAGGACATTTTGAAAAAAAAAAATATTTAAATACAAAATTTCGGCAAAAAATCAACTTAGAATAATCTGTTTTCAAAATGCTCTCCTTTTAGTAAAAATGCTTCTAAAATAATAATATTTCACACACACTTACATAAAGTAGAGACTTCTCAAGAGAGTCTGAACAAAATTTTTTCAAAAATTCACATTATTTTCAGAGTTACCACCCATTGAAATAATTATCGGCGTTTTTTTCTTAAAATTCCTCCCCTCTGTTGTCGTAAAACATGGATAAACCCACTTCTAAGTTATATATTTCAAAAATTCTAGTTGAGCCTCTGTAGAGCGGTCTGAGCTATAGACAGGCAAAATATTATTATAATAGAAGCATTTTTCACAAAAGGAGAATATTTTGAAAATGGGTCATTCTATGTTCATTTTTTGTCAAAATAGTGTACTTAAATCATTTTTTATTGTAATACTATTCTTAAAACAATTTTATATACATTTTTAAATCTAAGTTACACTAAATATCATAAATATTATCCATTTATACGCTTTTGCAAAATCACGGTTCCGAACGTAGTCGGATACTTTAAAACCCATATGTCTTCTAACAATTATAATTGGGTAAATACAAAATAAATGTTAACATTTTTATGTTTCCTTCACTAATTTCTCCCATATAATGACCTAGAAGTATCACTGTGCCATCATAATAAGACACATAAAAAGCAAATTAAAATTTTCTTTATCAACCTTTAGTGTCACTTCAATATTGCTGAAACTTAAAACTTAAATAGTCATATGATATCATCGGAATTCCATGTGACATCCTATACCTAAACGTGGAGATGATTAATTGAAGATAAAATTACTCCATTTTAAGCCAACCTCTTTCTATCCAACATTCCGGGATTTTCCCGGACAAGTGAAAACGACCTTAAGTCTCCTATTTCCTAACGATAGTCATGCCGCGAATTGGGGATTCTGTCAATTTGCCAACTTATTCTGTACGTTTACTTCTCATTACTTTTAAGTTCCCTGTGAAATAATTTTGGTTATATTTAATTCATTATCTCCTTTCTTCCACTAAGTAAATTTAATCCTAGTTTGTGCACTCTTAAAGACTATTTTTAATGATTCTTGTGTGACACTTTAGTTGTATATTTTAAGATATTATATACATTTCATCTTTAGTAACTTACTGCGAATGGGTTATTTAAATTTCAAACAGAAAATATTTTGGGTGCTATTTTTAATAAAGTATTTTTATTTTTGTGGTCATATACCTCAGTTTTAATGTTCTTTACAATCATATATTAAATAAGCAAATCATACAAATGAAAGCTTTATTCTAAGGAAATTTTTTATAGCTTAGAAATATTTTGACATTTTGCTTATAAAAGATCTAATATGTCATGTAAGAAAAATCAGACTTTTGTTGGTTTCAGAAAACTCTTAAATCTTTTTTTAAAATGTATATACATCTTAAAAGAGATCAAATTCAAAAATTCACAGTTTAACCCTTCGTATTTTCTTAATATTATTTTTAAAAACTGAACTAATGCAGTTTTATTGACTCACTAATATTTCAAAATATTATTATTAAAGCACAACCGTTATTCTCTAATTTTTAATTTTAATTTATTGTGTGCTAGAGTTGCTTTCATTTTGGTTTTATAATAATCAATTGAAATATTTGGAAAATTCTTAATTAGTTACCTTTCTATGACTATGGTTTTCTTTCTTTCTTTCTTTTTTTTTAATTTTACATAATTTTCAGGAGAAAAAGTATTAAACATTGTAACTCAAATGTGTCTAATGAAATTGTTAACTTCAGAGTTTGAACTATAAGAAAAATCTGTGAATGTATGCTAAACATTTTTATGTCTACAGACCATAGTGCTAAATTTATGTATTACTTTCAGAATTGAACATGTATCTAACTTCCACTCACGTTAGCATGATAATTATCCCTTTAAGGGCATGACGTATGTATAGGTCTCACTCAACTAGTTTTATGTGCCCTGAACTTACATTTTCGTCTCACTCAGCTAGGTTTATGTGGCCCGGACGTATATCTACGTCCTCGGAAACACGATTATCTTCAGTGAAACTATTCCGAAGGCTTTGAAATGTAACAAAATATTCTTGTGACAGTGTTTTGTAACGGATTTACTTATTTCAGAGAAATTGAAGAGAGAAGAAAATGCACCCCCTAAGTGCATTTTCTATCTCCCCAATACATGGCGTACGCAAAACTATGTAAAAAGCGGTGGCACTGTGGAACGAATTGGTAACTTTAATCGGTAGTTAAGGGATTAATCAAAGAAAGAGATATTTGTATAACTCAGCAAGTTTTTTAGTTCTTTTTGCTTTCAATTATAATTCATTTCTGCTGTAGCTAATAGGAGCGAGTCCGTCTTTAACTATAATAATACTTTTTACTCAAGATAATCATCAAGTTATGCAAACACATGGCTATCTTCTTTAAACTCGAACAGCAAAACTCCCAGGCTCATGCTTAGATACGCAAAAGATTTAAATAAACTGAAAAGCCAAAAATACTGGCACACCTGCTTAATATCATGTAGGGCCCTAACGAGCCCGCAAAAGTGCTGCAACATGATGTGGCATGGATTCGATTAATATCTGAAGTAGTACTGGTGGTAATTGAATCCTATAGGGTTGTCCATAAATCAGTAGGAGTAAGAGGGGTTGGAGATCTCTTCTGAACAGCCCGTTGAAAGGCATCTCAGATATGTTCAATAATGTTCATATCTGGGGATTTTGGTGGCGAGTGGAAGCGCCTAAATTCAGAAGAGTGCTTCTTGAGCACTCTGTAGCAATTCTGGACGTGTAGGATGTCGCATTGTCCTGCTGAAATTTCTGAAGTCCGTCTGAATGCACAATGTACATGAATGGGTGCGGGTGATCAGACAGGATGACCTGTCACCTGTCAGAGTCATATCTAGACGTATCAAAGGTCCCATATCACCCCAACTGCACACACCCCATACCATCACAGAGCCGCCACCATCTTGAACCCATGGAACATGTTGACATGCAGGGCCCATGGATTCATGAAGCTGTCTCCAAACCCGTACATGTCCATCAGCTCGATTCAATAGGAAACGAGACTCGTCAGACCAGGCAACGTGTTTCTAGTCATCACCAAACCAATGTCAGTGTTGACGGGCCCAGGCGAGGCGTAACGCTTTGTGTCGTGCAGTCAACAAGGATAAACGAGTGGGTGTTCGGCTCCGAAAGCTGATACCGATGATGTTTTGTTGAAGGGTTCACACGGTGACACTTGTTGATGGCCCAGCAATAAAATCTACAGCAATTTGCGGAAGGGTTGCACATTTGTCACGCTTAATGATTCTCGTCAGTCGTCATTGGTCCCGTTCTTGTATGTTCTTTTTCCGTCAGCAGCGATGTCGTAAATTTGATGCCTTACCGGATTCTCGATATTCAAGGTACACTCGTGTAATGGTCGTAAGTGAAAATCCGAATTCCATCGCTACCTCAGAGATGCTATGTCCCATTTCTCGTGCGCCGACTATAAACTTACTTAAATATTGATAACTTGACATTGTAGCGGCAGTAACCTATCTAACAACTGTGCTAGACACTCGTTGTCTTATATAGGCTTTGACGACCACGACTCTGTACTGTTATTGGTTCCATATCTTTTTAATTGCATACACATACCTGTACCATTTTTTTTTGGCTCTTCAGTGTATAAATCTCACTAATATAATTTAAATTAACATTAACACATCTTACTACTATCTTTTTCTACGAATTCAAATCACTTAATTTTAAGTAGAGATAACACTTTGCATACCTCATGGTCCCTTTACAGAAAGAGGTTCGTAAGTCAAAAAATTTACTAAAAGAGTTTTCACATGAGGATTATTAAAAAGACGTGTACAGAAACGTTTACAGACCGTTAACAGATGCTAATGTCTACTGGGAAAAGCAGGGTTGTAAAATTTCAAAGAATTCTAAATCCTTACTTGATATTATTAAATATGAAAATTTGCAAGTGTTTCTTTTTTTCTATAGCTTACTGCACATTAGAGAATTCAAATCTGGTGCGTTCAATATGTATTGAGGTCCAAAAATACATCTATTTTTATTTAAATTTCAATGCAAAATAAAGCTTACCAAAGACCAAATATCCATAAAATAATCATATATATTCATACCAAAAATTTCCAGACTCAAACAAAACTATATTTGGCTCTTTTTACAGACTTCGTACAGAAATAAATCCAAATCCTTTTGTAATTTAACAAAAGGCTTTTGATAACAATTCGATTCAGTACTCCCCCTACAAAACCCGCAACCTCAGCTACTAGTAGAAACCAATAGATACCGTATGAAATGTACAGCTTCGATATTAAAAGCAAATATGCAAACGATTGTTGTCTGCATGTAAAGTGTAAATAGATGGAATGAAATGGATTAAATAAGATAAAAAAAATTGAATTCTTCACAAACTAGCTCATCTATCTTTCTATTTTTGTCGAGATGGAAATACTTTAATTGGATCATAAATAAAATTCAAATATGGGAGGAGGTGATGAAAATATTGCTGCTTTATTCGTTGAAATTTTCCTGTAAGTATAATACATGGAACGTGTTATGTCGATCGGCATTAGGATATTTCCTCCTTCCAAGGAAGAAAGATTTTGTTATGAAACTTTTTTTCCGTTTCTTGAAGCAATTTGAAGAAAATAGAAATATTTATTGTTATAGTTTTTAAAATGCAATGCCTTACAACTTGGAACTCAAATACTCAAAAAGGTTTCAAGCATTGTCCTTTAAAGTTTCAGACTGCCTTATTTATTACGATTTTCAATACTTTTGACAACAAACTTAAATGTACTAGTTTTTTCTAGATACAGTCGACTCTCGCTAATTCAAACCTTCGATAATACAAATCTCTCACTAATTTGAAGTATATGCTTATCCCCTAGAAAAACTCTTGATATTTCGAACTGAAACAATACGTTTTAGTATACCCAATATTTCGAAGTAAAATATGTGGTTGGTCAGACTACAACACGCAAGAATTTGAAGTTACCTTATAAAACTCTTGACAATTCAATCATTTGCTATCTAGGTCCGTGGGTAGCCTGGTGGTTAGAGCATCGGACTCAAGACTGGAAGGCTTGGGTTCGATGCCCGATCCCACCAAATACCCTCCATGTACACACGGAGTACGTGCTCATTAAATGAGTGGATCCGAAAGTTTTGCGGGCTGAATCACAAGTGCAGAGGGGACTGGAGAATATTTCTCGCCCCTCCAGTCCCATGGCAAAATTGTGGAGGTAGATATAGGTGGTATCGCCATCTATCGTCCCTTCGGGGAATTTCACCGATATAATTCGTACTGCTCAAGGCCTAGGCCAACGACAGGCGTACCTCTAGCCCCTTACCACGATGAATTTCATGGGCCTCGTTCAGACTTCGTCAGACAGGTGGATTTTAGCCACAACCGCAACACTTACTACCTAGTGTCCTGAAGCAAACAGGTTGGGGCTTATATGTTTTATGTTGTATTTTCTCTGCGTTTCCTCTGTAGCGTTGCTTCTTTGATGACCATCGGTCTGCTACCCCTTCTTTGTGTTTTCCGGTTCCTCTGGCAAAAAAAAGTATTTTTGAACCGGAAAACTTATTGTGCTTTCCTTCGTTCAAGTGGACAGTCCTGGTCGCAACACATGTGTTTAGAAAGGATGGTCCGCTATTGTGAAGAAGAGTTGCGTAGCATTGTGTTTTTTGGATCGGACTGGCGTGACGATTTATGGCTCATCTGTATAACTTACAGCCTGTTGCACCAAATAGGGCATGGGCTGAACTAGACCCTGCCTTAAAGATCCAAAGAGGTTGGGTTCAGTGTCAGAGAGAGCCGAATTTATCTTCAATGAAGAATGGAAGAGATTTGGTGAGTAGTGAAAGAGTCCTGTTCGAGAATTACTACATAAATGTAATACAGTAAGACCCCGCTTAACACGGGATATACGTTCCATCAAAGTAGAGCATAATATGAAACAGCGTTGAACGAGGTTATCTCATCATGTAAATAATGGGGTTAGGGGAAGATGGGTAGAAAATTGGCCAGGTATTTTACTATTAAATCTATTAATTATGTGTTTTATAACAATAAAACTAAAATGTATTTCTTACAAATATAGAAACATAATGAATGAATAAACATATAAAAATAAATAAAATTCTTAGTGAGTATGTTTACATTTTAGATCATACAGTATCTTCTGTATTTCCAATTTTCTGCTTTTTTATCAAAAAGGCATCTAATGTAATTTGCGTTTTCCTTTTGCGCTCTGTGAGAAGCTGTTGGTAAGTGGATAAGACATCCATAACGCCCTGTCTTGCCTTTGAACTCCGTCAAAATTTGCTCCTGCTTTTTCTTGCTGCTTTATTTTCGTGTTTTTTTTATTATCACTCATGATAAAAACTAAAAATCATAATATTTGTCATTATAGCAATCGTTATATTACATAAATTTATACTTACTATAACGTTAACAAATGTAACGTTAAAAATACATTCGGATATCGGGAAGCCTACCGCTGCGTGTAATTTCGGGGAATCCTACAATTCAAATAAAAGAGCGTTAAACCGAAACAGCGTTAAGTGGGGCCTTACTGTATTTTAATACAACACTATCAACTTTTGTATAATATTTATACTGTATAATATGTACTTATTAAAAACACTTTGAAATAATTTTATACATTTGCACAATTGTTGTTTTATTACATAGTTTAAAATTTAAATGTATTAGAAAAAAAATTTCACTTCGTGTATTTTAGAAGCTGTTTCTTACGCTCTTATTAATTCGCAGTTTTTCATTGGTCCATCCAACTTCGAATTATCGGGAGTTGACTGTGCTAAGATATAATTGTGGTTCTCCACTAAAGGATTAATTTCCTGTCCAGTATAAATGATTCTTTCAATGGCTACATGATGGTTCCAAAGCTGGACATTCACATAAGTGGTATTGAACTGAAAATAGGTAAAAGTGCAAAATTAATTGTACTTTTCATACATCAACCAGATTTCCGAAGGAAAAAAAATAATTGATAAATTTTCTGGTAAGGGTAGAAGAATTAATGCTTGTTGGGAAGAATTTTTTTTTCTCCTAATCATACCCTTAGATGAATAATTATGTGATGATAGTGGTGGTGGTGGGACTAATCCAGATCTGGTCTAGTGAAACTAGACCAAATCCATGAGTCCATAAATCTGTACAAAGTCTAAGAACAGCAGGGGGATGCAACAGCCTTCTCACAGGAAAACCCCAGACATTGCAGTTTGTGCTGAGGAGAAAAATGACTGATGTTACATTTGGGGCAAATTGGGAAGCTTCTTTTGCCACCCTCAAAATTCATGCACCTCAGGTGACCAGTCGAAAATCGTGAGAAAGCCGTTTGATATGATCTAGAACCCTTGAATGATATGGTGGATCCAGGGTGTCTTTGAAAGTACCATGGGTGTACAGGAGGGACTACCCAGGTTCTACATATTAATTCTTTAGCTCTGGAGTAGATCTCAGTCGATGTAAGAACCATGTGGTTTTCCGGATCCACAGGATTGCTGGTAGCCGCCTTCCCAAGTTCATCCGCAACTTCGTTCCCGAGAAGGCCTACATGAGAAGGGACCCACTGTAGATGAATAGGGCACCGATCCAAAAGCTGTTGAAAAAGGTGAAGAATACTCCTGATGGTGCTGTCGATAAATGTTGATAAATGTTGGATGGATGATCGGCTGTCTGTCAGTATCCAAATTTCAGAAAAAGCTAGACTTCAATAATTATGTACTAAAAACCATGTTAAAAGAGATCTAATTCTTGTAAACACTGACATTTATTGAAACCTTTAAGACATACAAAAAATTTATAATATTTTGGACAATTTTATGAAATAGTATGTTTATTTAAATTCATAAATTTTTTTCTCTAGTAAGCACATAATGAAAATGTATTTCATTAAATATAGAAATACGTATACTATAAGCTACCTAAAAATAAAAATAAAAAAATTTTCCACTCTTTTTATTTAAAGACCTTAAAAAAACTCATTGTGATTCGTCTTTCGATAAGATGATCATGTATAGGAAAAAAAA
This sequence comes from Trichonephila inaurata madagascariensis, assembly GCA_019973955.1. Taxonomy (NCBI): domain Eukaryota; kingdom Metazoa; phylum Arthropoda; class Arachnida; order Araneae; family Nephilidae; genus Trichonephila; species Trichonephila inaurata. The sequence continues at coordinate 115,490 of BMAV01009931.1, forward strand.
TGGATCTAAAAATATCATAAGTAATTTAAACGCTTATTTTCCAAGAACATGCAACAAAGTCATTAGATACTAAACGATATTTTTGGAATTTTGTTGACTACATATCATTATTACATGAACAAACAATTTATGCTTGGGATTTTTTTTAATTATTGAGTAATCATGTAACAGCAAATATATTTTCACCATTTTGTAATATTTTTCTTCACAAAAATGGATAATTTGCCCTTAATATAAGAACCAATAATGTACTAAAAATATCAAAAATGAAAAATTTAAAACACGAATATTGACTTTCATCTGAAGGTTTGCGAAGGTAATTAGATATATTTTATATATTGGTTTTTAATAAGGTTTAGTACTGAATGCTTTTGAAAGTTTTAAATCTGTGTTTTGCAAACTTTCAATGTTTGCGACCCAATTTTCAATCATAACTTTCTCCATGCCCCACCCCCTACATACAATAATAATGTACTGAATTCATTAAGGTACATTGACAATAAAGCTACAATACGACCTTTATTGCAAATCATGCAAATTATGAAAGTTAAATATTAAATTTTGTGTATGACAAGCCCATGGTGTCCCTATTAATTACTTAATTTTTGTTCTTAACTTAGTTGGTTTGATAAATTAATTAGCAAATACATTGTGCATCATTTTCATGATGTTCCTCATTTTGGATGACGTAGGAACAGGAGCTGCATTATTCATTTCATTTTCGTCATTGAAACCTGCATCAGTTATATTTTTTGAACTTTGAACAAACTCTAAAACCTCTTTGTTTGCCATAATTGGGGATGTACGCACATTATCATGATCTACTGCAATGAATTCTTTCGAGGATACAATAGGACAGTCGAATAATACGGAATCAAACATTTCATTACGTATAGGCTCAGTTTATATATTCTCCTTTTCCAGAAGGGAAATTTTTTAATGTTAAACAATTTTTGTTTCGTGTTAAGAGGGATGCATAAAAATACATAATAGTTTGTCGGGTTGGTTCAATTATTTCCAATTCACCGATATTTCTTTTTAAGAGTTTTCGCGTTACGTATTTCACTCTGTATTTAAGGATCAAAATATTTAATTTTTGTTTCATTTATTTTTCAGAATCTCTTTTGTACAGTTCTATTTTTTTAAAAAAAAAATGTGATAGACATTAACAAAATAAAACCTGTTTCATATATTCTGAATATAGAACAAGCATATTTAGTTCTGCTTTGTTCTCTTGAAAATATTTTTCCCTTTGAGTCGTATTTTTTATATGCATTATCAAAATAAATTTAGTTGGATTTCTTCTTTCCATGGTATCCAAACACGTTGAATTGACTAATATCGATCAAGACACACACATTTTAATTTTATTTTTATTTTATTGAATGGAGAAATCTCTTGGCATAACAATACATATGTTATTTTGTCTCAACGTTACTTAGAGACCAAGTTACAAAAAAATACATAAAATCACCAGAAGTAATTTTTTAATCTTCCAGAAATGGGTATTTAAATTGTTCAAAATCTATCACGGCGAATATATTGTAAATGCAGTTCTATGAAACTTCTTGACCCTGATATTTATATTATTTTTTGGGAATTTTCTTTCTTATATTATCTACTTAAGATTTTTTACTGTATGAATACTTGTTGAGTTATGGTCTGTTATTTCAAAAAAGTTTCAAAAATATGTCACATTTCTTATAATATTTATACGATCAGCTCTAAAATATTTATATTTTAATAAAACATTAAAATTTTAGTACATTCCCCAGATAAGTGTCTTTACTTTATTTTAACCTTCCAAGCGGTCTGCACGTAAAATTCCGCCATTCCAGAAATGCTTTTTCTGCCTTCAAGCAAGATTCCCAAAAGCGGCAGAGCCGCATTCTTAAAAATACGGCTCAATCGCTTTTGAGAACCCCACCTGAAAGCAAAAAAATTATGTGCGGTGCATTTTTGAAGCATCTCCAGAATGGCAAGACTTTAAGTGCAGACCGCTTAAAGGATTAATATTACTTTTATTGATATATAGATTTATATTACTACTTACTCTAACTAAAGAATGTTTTAAAAGTCGCTAAAATTTCAGTCGTAGATGTAGTTTTTATAAAATTTCAATAATGTATTTTGAATATTTCTGGTTAAGTATTAATACTTATTGATTTGTGGATAATAAAGGTATTTATAATTTTTTCGTATGTTATTTTTAAAAAATACTCTGATCATGTTCGGATACTCTAAAAAGCAATAATCTCAATTTCCAAATCAACCTACTCCAGAACAAACAAGAGCAAGTTATAGTATGTTTCATTTTCCAATTTCTCTCTTTGTGACATGATTTCTCATATCTGTCACTAAAATACTGTTCTTTACTCTCTTTAATAGACATTTTGTTTTAAAAAAACAAGAAAAATTTCCATTTCCTAACTAACCATTCTCCATTACGAGCGCACAAAAAAACACCATACGCATTACCCTACCATACACTATTCGGCAGGAACCATTCCAGGAACTAAATACACAACTAATCGAAAATCGAATGAAACAATTACTCAGCGCCGAAAGAATCAAAGTTCCTCCTTGGAAATGAGCCCTCATTTAGCGATGTACTTCTCTATTAATCACAGACCTTGCTAATTGAGAAACCATGACTAAGAAATGAAATTGTGCCATGACACGCGGTGATTTGTGGAGAACGATCGTTCACGACTTAGGGAAAAATGTTCTCAGCGCTGAAGAGCAAACAGAAGGTGTAATAACATGTTCTCACGAAAAAGTAGCCCGGGATTATTTTTTGGCACGAACCTGACCATTTGCGTTAATAGGAACAGCAATCTCTGTTACATATTGTCGCGTGGAGTGCTGATGATAGTGTAGTTGTACGTGTTATATCGATTTGAACCATGTGTTAAGCGTCTGTGGTTTGGATATTGGACTTTTGAAAATGTTGATTAGGAATAGATGTTTCAATTAGAATTTGCTTCCAGTTGGAGTTAATCGACCGTTAAAGTACGAAGACACTGTTTGTTAATTTGATGGTGAATTTACAGTGTTCCCGGCCGTGTAGAGTAATAACACCAATGTCACTTAACTTACAATACAAAAGTTTATTCTCTGTTTTGTTCTGGACTTAAGGCTTTTCTTAAGTGAAGCTTAACTCTGCAATAAATGTGTAGAATCCTGAAAAACACACGAACATTTCATCAATTAATACTTTTACAAAAATATAAAGGCAACGTATAAATAATAACACAAAATAACAAATAAATAATAATCTTATAAATAAAATATTAAATAAACTATAAAAGAATGTCAGTAATACCTTACTGAAAATCATGGAACTGATTCTCCAATAGGTTAAACTCATGTAACGTTAGTCACATGGTAACTGAAATCACGTACTTCCACTTAATTAGGTCATACACATTTCTGTGACATTATAGTCAAAGGATAAATGCAATTACTTGCTCCCAACCAATCAGTTCGCATGCTTCGCTGTTGCCAATTTTTTTTTTTTTTGCAATAACTCTCCTTAAAAAACGTACATATTAGTCAAAAGTAATAACACACATAGCTAAGCAAAATTCAATTGATTTTTTTTTTGGTCGCTCAGTATGTGTTTGTATTATGTAAAACAGATTTTTCGCGCAGACTTGCATAAAAGGCAAAACATTTCATTGTTTAAGGAAAAAACTTAAAATTTATGGTCATTTTAAAATGCTACTCATCCTACACAAATTTACATACACACATAAACTGTGATTGAGAAGTACGTCAAAAAATGTAGAACAAAAGTTGGTACGGGTTTTGTGATAACATGATTGTTATTTGAGCAGTACTTCTTTTTATGATTGCTTATTGAATATTCCTTAAAAGTATAAATTCTATATTAAGTTATTTTTTTTTAAAAAAAATAAATGATTTGATTAAAAATGCATATAAATTTTTGTGGCATGTTTTGTTCACAATAGTTAGAAAAAATGTCTAAGCATTTGGCACAGTAGAAAAAAAGCCTCGGCATTTGAATTGCAGACAGACTACTTAGTACTTTATCTTTCTGAGATAAGTTAGTTCAAAGATTCCACTTTCCATTGGGATGTGAATAAAACGAATGTAAAACAGTGCTTCTCAAAGTTTCAATATTCGCGACCCAATATTCAATCATAATTTTCATCGCGCCCCCCTCATACAATAACAATGTATTCAATTCAATAGTACTATATTTTGATGCTTAAAATGCGATACGACTTTAGCCTTTTAAGTGCCACTGGCGTATATAAAAACGTCTCACTCAAGTGTTTTAATTTCACCGGACGTATATATACGTCTGTTCGATCTTTTCTGTGCACTGTTATCTATAAAATTATTCCGAAAGCTTTGGAAATGAATAAAAGGGCCTTGACAGAGTTTGCGTTGAATTGACTCATTTCAGAGGCTCTTTTTCATTGATTTTATTTATTCATTTTCTCCCCGTAACTTTTAATCGGCAGTAAAGGGATTTATTATAAACTTTACGAATTATCAAGATAAATTTTATAATTTTTGTATATAATTTTATACATAATTTTTATATATGACAATCCCATGGGTCACTGGTAATTATTAAACTTATTCTTAGCTTAGTATTGGTAAATTAATTATAAAATAGATTGTGCACTACTGATACATTTATAAGTGTAATACTCAGTGTAAATGTGTATTTTATTTTATATGTCAGAATGTATTTTGTTTGTTTACTTTCAGTAAATTAACAATTTTTTAAAATAATCTCTTGTTTTTGACTTATCAATATGTTCGCGCCCCCCTCGGAGAATTGTCACCCCCCAAGGGGGGTGCGCTCCACAGTTTTTGAGAAATGCTGATGTAAAAGTTATCATAACTCTAAGTTTGTCTAATTTAAAGGTTTCAAATTTTGTGATATTATAGAAAGATATATAAAGGATATTAGATTAAAATTAGATTTGATTTTTTTAACGATTTTTGTCAATTGGATCGTACTGTGTGACCTTAATTAATTTTAAATTTTGAATATACTTAATAACGACTGAGGGAATTTCTAATATCAACGATAACATTATCAGGCGTATTTGTGGTTTACTGTTTTGGTTCAATTTAGGGTCTCAAAGGTGTTAACTTTCTATAGAGTGCTCAAAATATAAACAATAATCAGAAATATATCATTTGGAAATTAACATTAAATAATTCGAATCTTTTACACATTATTTATAAAGGAATGGGGCCTCAAAAAAGTGTAAAATGTTTAAAATATAATCATAACTTTAAAATTAATAAGCATATGAAAATAAGAAACATTTCTATAAGAAATATTAATTGTTACGTTGCGCATGCTATTTTCTAACTTAGTAGCTTTAATTACTAGCAATAAGTTGATTTATAAAGCTAAATGTATCTTTATTACACTGTAGCATTTTTATATAAATAGAATAATAAATTATATTTTTTAAAAAAATAGAAAATAATTACATTTTTAATTTTTCAATTTACCAATATTTTTTGTGTGTGTGAATATTTTGAAATACAAACGATGTATTATACTTAAATTAAGTAGTGTTTAAAGAGTATGGTACATTTTATACTTCTTTAAAGTTTTATACATTAAATACTACTATTTTAGAAAGTAGCGTACGCAACGCAAAAATTACTTAATGTTTATTACAGAATTATTTATTTTCATCTGCTTATCACATTTCAAAAATTAGGAATATATTTCAAGCAATTTGTACTTTTTTTGAAGCCATAATCATTTGTACATAATGTGTAAAGGATTCGAACTATTTAATTTAAATTTAAAAGAATTATACATGTTTGAATATTGTATATGTTTTCACCCTTCGAGACAAAATTAACACCCCTGAGACCATTTAAGCATTTTTTTTTTTGTCTTTTTATTAAATAACCTAGAATATTTTCAAAAAAATTTATTTATTCCATTTATATATATATATATATACTACGCGTTGTCTATTAAACCAACTTAGAGTCGAATTCAGCAAATGAAAATTTCATTGTTGCACTCACGCTATCCTCCAAGGGCCAAAGCAGCCGCCATTTAATTGTATTATTCAAAACATGTGGGACTTGCGGAGAAATCAAACGAAACACTCTTCTAATTATCCTTATGGAGCATTAGTTTCGTTTTCCCCTGACTTCGTACCCGCGTAATAATGATATCGTCAATCCACGGCCAACCCTTTCGCCAACCACCAATGAAATTGCCAATCAAAATTGAATCGAATTCGAAGGTTCAGCTCAGTGTTATTAATTTTGAAAGCGGACTCCGCTTGATTGCGTGTAGCCTTTCCGGAAGCTTCGGCTGTCATGATTTGTTATGTGGTTTGTGGTTCCAGGAGAGAATTGGTTGTTTCCGGAATATTTCTGACCCTTTTGTCTTTATTTTCGAAGCCATTGCAAGTGGGTTGGTTTATTCTTCGATTCGACGCCAAGTTTATGAAGTTAAAATTATTAATACAAAAATCAAAGTAACATAGACAGCACGCACGTGTTTTATGTTCACTTTTAAAACTGTGGCCGGTATAATTAAGCAAATAATGGGAGCTGTTTCTAAAGTAATGAAAAAGAAACATCTTGTGTTTAATTTACGAAATATTAAACAAATTTTTATAATAAATCGATTTTATAGTTATAGCATCAGTTACAAGCCCACTTAACTAAGCATTTAATGACGTTGTAGGACAACAATATACTAAAATTTTAAATTATTCATGCATCTAAGACTTAGCATCAAGGTTTCGTATGTATGAAAAACAATTTTAAAATTATCTGCTTTTGATTTAGAAAGAGCAGAACGTGAATTTCTAAAGCGAAGGTATAGTTAAATCTTTTATCCCTCAAACCACAGAGTCAAATTCCACAAAACTTATTTTCAAAAGGAATCTTAACTTAACAAAACAAAAAACATAGTTACTAAATTTCAACTTTGTATGTGCCTAATAGCGCTAGATATTTAATCTATAACATCCCTTAACTTTTCGGGATCTTCTTGGGAGTAAACTTTCACAAAACCCGTTTTTAGCGGGTCTCAAGAAAAGAACCAGGCTTGCCAAGCTTCAAGTCCTTTCAAGTACAGAGATCTCCCTTCTGGGGCAAGGGACTACATTTTAAAAAATGCGTTTAAGAAAGTGCTAAGTGGTTATTTCTATGCTGAAAATTAAAAATCTGCTTAGGCTTACGGATTTGGTCCTGACATGCTTTATACAAATTCAATCAAACTTTTGAATTCTTATTTACAGCTATATTGAATGCCATTTTCTTTTATTTTTTTAATTGAAAATAAATAAAATAATTCCAAGCACCACAGGGCTTAAAGAAGCAAGCAATGTAAATTAAATAATGAATATAAAAAAAGAATAAGCAACTAAATGATTACTACGACACAAATCAAACAATTCAGATACCAAGTCAAACATTGGCATTGCAAAATTACGTAATTATACAACAAAACCAAGACAGTGAAATATCGTAAGGAAAGTGTGCCATGAAGTTAAAAAATAAGAAGAATGAAAAAATTACAAAATCAAATCAATGATGTTACAAATAATGTGATTGTCGCTTTACTTGAAATAGCTGAAACACAAATTAGCGGGACATTTGACTTAAAGAACATTAAACATTTTTTTTCTTAAGGAGGTTCACCCATGTGACGGTCTGTTTTTTAGGCATTTTTAGGGAATTTTTTTGAATACTAAAAAAATGGATAGAACTTTAAATTTTTTTTATAATTTATGTATATGCATTTTTTAAAAGTACGTATATAAATGATTAGTTAAAAATATCCAATAGAACGTGAGTTATAGAGCTCTGAATACACCCGCCTCGAAAAAATGGACGCTCACTTCCTCCACGATTCCGGTTGATTGGTTGATCTGAAATAAAAAAAAAACATTAATGGCGTTTTAATCTATAAGCTTAAATGCACCAAATGAACTACACCTAATTGAAAATATCAAAAATTGGAATTTCGGTAGGTTTCTGAAGAAAACGTTTCGAATTTCATGAGGGGTTTTGCATGTTTTTGTTATAAAAAATAGAAATATTTTGAATTTTGGAATGATCGTGTGCTTCATTTGGTGCGTATATTTGTGTTGAGTCTATCCTATAAATTTGAAGTCATTCGGTCAAATCGTTCTTGAGATATGATGGAGAAAAGTTTGAAAAACACAGTTATGAGAAAAAACGCGTTTTAAGTTTCGAGTCCGATTAAAACAATGAAAATCTTAACTTAACACTCCGAACAGCTGCTCTTTTAACACTTGCTTCTTTATAATGACATCGATTTTTTAAAAAAAAAATTACTTTACCACCTTATTCTAGACATGTTAAGAAAGTAATTTATGAAAAAAAAATTTGATTTTTTTAAATTCATTACATGGGAGACCCCTCTTAAAATTAGAACAAAAAAGAATAACATGTTCAACACTTTGCTTACCATCAGTATTGCAGTCACAAAGCTAAGAAGGGCACTAGTTTAAATCTGTTGAAGTACACTTTAAAATTAACATGATAGGTAAAGGATTGCATAACTTTTAAGTTAAAAAAATTATTACAAGGTAATCTTTTCGGAATGGTCGAAAAAATCACTTTGTCAGTAAAGAGTTAGCTGATTGCGTGTACAGAGTGTTCAATAGATAGAGTGACAATATTTTCTTCAATTTATTTTCTTGTAAAATATTTTGGAATATTAACTGAAATGCCAATCCCACGCTTGGACGGCATCCCAGTTACGTCTTTTTTCCATACCTACAAATCAGTCCTTTCATTTTCAAAAATCTTAGTATGGCCACGAAGAAACGTAAAAGACACTACGATGTCTAGTTATTTCAAGTCGAACTAATATCTAATATTGTTTCCCTATAAAATGCGTATTAGTTGACCTTCCATTTTCAAGCAATTCCCTACCTTTAGCGTTGCATCTTTATTTATGTAATAATTTTGTTACTCAAGATAATATTGTTTTGTGAGATTGATATTAATGCTCCTTTTTTCTGCAATTTTATCTCGAAGCCTTGAAACTCTAGTGGTAAGTTTGAGTAGTTGAGGGTGTAAAGAACTGTTTCGGCACTAAAATTAAATTGTAAGAAGTGTTTTGTATTAAATATCATTAGAAAAACGAAACACCTATGAATATCACGTATAATATCCAAATAAATTTAAACTGCAGTTTCATTTGGCCTACGATTTATATATTCGATATTTGCACAAAAACCTGTGAGCGACTTACCCCTGAAGTTGCTCCCTCACCGTCTTGCCTACCTGAGGGTGTAAGAGGAATAAAAGCAGAACCAGAAACTTCCATACTAACAATTATTTATTTACTCAAAACCACCAACCAATAACACTTTAATCTCTAAGGGAATTACAAAGGAGAAAGCAATGAGTATTAAGCAAGTAGGCTTAAGTAACTAATTTAACTTAACCTAATCTATCGTTGATTATAAATCCCCAATCCACTAATTTAATACAGTGGCAAACACCCCTCTTAATCTTAAGCTGCGAAAATTAACGTACTCAATCTCACCTGCGTAGCTCCTTCTACTACAATTACAAAACTCTGACTTTATATAGTCGAACTAATCTAAATATCGAGGTTTTTTCTGAGGGAATGGCTGTGAAATAAACGTGAATGCTAGCCCAAAGGTTCTCCAAGAGGATTAATTTAGAGGTCGCGTATAGATTCGTCACAACCCCTTTGTTGATTTAGTATTTTTTCTTAGGCCACTTAAGAAATAAAACTGAGCACTTTCTGTATTTTCAATATAAGTCAATCAATACTTTAATTAATTAAACTAGAAGTATTTTAATAAATTTAAACGATGTACGCAAATTACGAAATCTCTATATCAAACGGTATTAATATTTACATTTTATGAAATGGGGTGTGTGTTAATCTTAACTTCATAAAAATAACCGGATTCCTTTAAAAGTCTTTAAAATGTGGCACGCCTTCTTAGATTACCGATATGTTAGTGTCCTCTGCCATATTCATTTAAATTAAATCAACTTTTGATTTCTTTTAAATAAGTTTAATTGTACACGATGGTATAAAATATGGAACACGGCTTCAAACTACACCATAAAGAGATACTAAAATTAAATCAAACAAATGCTCCAATTACAGAATTTAATATAAGGTTTCGAAAACTTCCAACTTTGAGCTGACTGACAACGCTTGTCATCGCATATACTTAAATTTGTTACATTGTACACACTTTTCCTTTTACACCAGTCCATTAAGCAAACTCGAACTCAGCAAACGAAGATCTTACACCCACCATCAGTTACCATCCCTGAAGGGACAAGAGAACCTGTCATTAATTGCATTATTCAAAATATGGTGACTTGTAGCTAAAGTAAAGCGAAGCATTTTCCTAATTATGTTATAGAATATTAGTTTTCCCATGCCCCTTACTCTTTCAGTTCCGTGCAATAAAGTTGTTGCCAATTCAAAGCCAAACATTTCGCCAACCACCAATGAAAATCCTAATTAATATTGAAGGTTTGGCTTGAAAATATTAATTCTAAAAGCTAACCTATCGATTGGGTAAGGCTGAGAATATCACAGAATACTATGTATTATAAGCAAAAGAGGGAGAAATATTTTAGGGAAATTAATGATCTTATGTTTCGGAGGTTGGACAAATTTGAGTCCGAGTGTCCAAAAAGTATGAGTACACTTTTAAATATTAATAACCAAGAAACAAATAAAGATAATCACTTACGTTTTTAATTTTGTTTCATAAAGAAAATATTTTTTTTTACTAGCTTTATTGCACTTTTCAATGTGAGCTCAATTAGTAGCGTCATAACGAGATTTCTAAGTCATTGTATTCAATGTCTGTCGCGTATTCCTACAAGAAGTCCAAAGAAGTTATATATAGTGACTGAGTGACTACGTTTTTCAATTGCGGTGATCATTGAGGTCTTATGATGTATTATATTGTTATGTATAGTGCAACAATTACCTAAGAAACCAATATTTATTTATTTTTCTTTCAGAATTAAAGATGTAAGTTTCTCTTAATGAATATGAACTCAATTTACCCCTTAGAATAACAGAGGTCGTAGTTAGCGACGTTTAACTTATCCGAATACGTTCGGAACCGTGATATTGCAAAAGTCCATAAATGGATAATTTTCATGATATTTAGTGTCACTTAAATTAGAATACATGTATACAATTGTTTTAAGGACACACATTTCGACAAAAAAAATTATTTAAATACAATATTTTGGCAAAAAATTAACTTAGAATAATTTTTTTTTCAAAATGTTCTCCTTTTGTGAAAAATGCTTCTATTATAATAATATTTTGCCTGCATATAGTTCAGATCTCTCTACAGAGGCTCAACTAGAATTTTTGAAATTTATAACTCAGAAGTGGGTTTATCCATATTTTACAACAGAGGGGAGCAATTTTAAGAAAAAAACGCTGATAATTATTTCAATGGGTTGTAACCCTGAAAATAATGTGAATTTTTCAAAAGCCTTAGTTGAGCCTCTGTAAAGAGGTCTGAGCTATATACAGGCAAAATATTATTATAGTTGAAGCATTTTTCACTAAAGGAGAACATTTTGAAAAACAATTATTCTAAATTAATTTTTTGCCAAAATATTGTATATAAATAATTTTTTTTTCAAAATGTCATTAAAACAATTGTATACATGTAGTCTAATCTAATTGACACTAAATATCATGAAAATTATCCATTTATGCGCTTTTTTAAAATAACGGTTCCGAACGTAGTCGGATACCTTAACGATTTCTTGAGTCCCTGGGCCACTGTGCTAAAGTAGTCCCAACCTACAACGAATTACTGTAGACAACATATATCCAAATACTTGTACAAATGTAATCCATAAGAAATGAGTGATTCACAATTTCCAAACCAACTCAACTGACAGTCACATTTCGACTATATGACTAATGATTGCGTATGGTAACTGTAAGATCAATAATGCAGTCTTGCTGCTGTTTTAGTTGGTATATAGTTCAAAATTACCAATATTTCGGAACATATGTCCTAGAAAAACGTCTGACTACTTAAATTATTCAGATCAGAATCCTATTGTGGGAGAGACAAGACCTAGAATAGGTTTCTTAAAGGCGATGGTCCCAGGTCCAGTAGTTTCATGACTTAGAATGTCCTTGACCATGGCTTAGAATTAGCAAACTTGTTGCCAGTAACCCATTACACTGCTTTCATTGCTTCGTTTTAAGTTGTTAATTTAAACAATATTGTACATTTATTTTTTTATTACACTTCTCAAAACTTCCAATATTTTTGACCCGATATTCAACCCTAATTTTAATCGTGCATCCCTCCACCATACAATAACAATGTATTGAATTCAGTAATACTATACTTTGACACGATAAAGCTACAATATAACTTTAACCTCTTAAGTGCTACCGGAGTATATAAACGTCTTGAACAGCCAATTAATTAATTGCTCCAGTATATATATATACCACGTAAAAATGGTGGCATTGGGAAGCGAATCGTGTAACTTTTAGTTGGCAGTTCAGAGGTTAATTATAAACCTTACAAATTAAAAAGAAAAGTATTATGTTTTGCTTATGACAAGCCCATAGGATCACTGGTAATAATTAATCTCGTTCTTAATTTAGTAATGTTAAATTAATTATAAAATAAATTGTCAGTAGTACTGATGCATAACTGACATAAGTTAATTATGTCATAGTAAGTGTTGTTGTTTTTATTCCCTATGTCAGAATGTATTTTATATTTTATTTGCTTACTTTCAGAAACTTTATAATCTTTTTTAAAAAAAAAAATCATTTGTTTTTGACTTTTTAATATGCTCGCTCCCCCATCGTAGATTTATCACATCCACGTAGGGTGCGTCCTACAGTTTGAGAAATGTTGGTTTATTAGTTCAAGTTTTTTTCTTTAGCCCTTTATCTACCGCTTTATGATTTACTGCAAATTTTTCCATGCAATATTTTCTTTTGGATCACTGCATTGGAAATCAAGGAATATACATAAATAAAATACTCAACTTTGAGAAATTTAATTTGTTCGAGCTAATTAATTAAATTGGTACTTTAAAGTACCATCCGCACACAAAGGTCTCAAATATTCTCATAAAACGAAAATACCGAATGAATTCTTTAACGCAGTTTCAACTCTTAAAAATGATAAATATATAACCACATAGAATACTAATATTTTACACCACAAAATATTTATTTTTAAAGATTTTTAAATTTTAAAAATTTATTTACTTTTTTACACATAAGCTTAATTTGATGATATTCAGAGAAACAGTTCTTTTTCATTAACACACAGAAATTCATTAAACGTTATCCATTTTGAGTGAGGTTTCGATTGAATCTTTTTTAAAGTACTGCAACCTGGGGTAAGAAATGCTGTATTCTCTTAGCATTAATTATTGCACTTTGAGTTCAGCCTCTTGATCTTCATTCTAAGAATCGAACGAAAATTCCAACAAATAATTTACTGGGACTTCTTCATCAGAAAAATCATCTGTTAGTACATCATTGATTTCAGATGGTAGGTTCTATAATAAATCTAAGGCCTCTTGGAGCTTCTCTTTTACAAACATTCTAAGAAAAGCAAATAATAATAAAAATAATATTAGCACCTTGAAAATCTCCAACTTTTGTTAAATCTCTGTTACACATAAAAAAATTCAAATGATCTTATACAATTTTTGAAATAAAAATACATATTTCATTTAATTATGTGGCAAATAAAAAAAATGCAAGCTTGGATTCAAAGTTACAAATTTTTTGAAAACATTAAAATAAAACAATAAAAAAAAAGCAAAATAAATCAGTTAAGCAAAAAGAAATACTAAAAAAGGCATAACCACTGCACTACAGTAATGACGCTTCAACACAACAAAAACCAATAATAAGTTACTCAGATGAAACAAGTAATATAAAAAAAAATAGTTTTTAAGTCAATTCCTACTTAGATCAACAAAGAAAAATTTTATTTTAGCTACTTTTTATTAAATAGTTACAATTAATATAAATATGTATATACATAGGACAGAATCACAACATTAAGTGGTCATTAGTTTTTTTTAATTATTATTAAAGTATCGTATTGTCCTTTTAATTTCAGTCCAACTGAATGCTTTAACACGTGAGAAAAAAACCTTTTCAAGTTTCGACACAAGTAACCAAAAGGGTCGCTATGTCGCCAACGTGGGTGTATTTGTAATTCTTTAAATAATTAGTTTTAATCAATTATTTTTTATTAATTATAATTAAATTATTGTATTGTCATCCAAAATGATCCTGTATATAAAATTTCAGCTCAATTCAGCGCTTTAATATGTATTTTATGAACGATTGAAAATTCCACCAAGATAAATAAATAAATATACAAATAAATAAATAAATAAATAAATAAGTAGGAATTGAAAAAAAAACTCTTGCTCCAACACCCAGTGTGCTGTCGGTACTTATAAGTACCACAAAGTTATTCAACTGTGAAATTAATTATATACACTGTTATTTTAAAATAAATCGTAAAATCTTTTTCTAAGGTCTTTCTTAACATATAAAAAAAATTTGGACACTTACCTTTTGACATTAACTACTTTTTCGGAATAAAAATGGCAATCTTCGCAATCCGATCAAAATGTCAGCTGAAAATGCACAACTTCTGCTATAAAACTATGTGCCTTCCTCGCTAACATACTCATCATAGAACCCATGCTGCCATATATCTTAAAAAGAGTGGATTTAAAAGAATATTTATGCTAAGTATCGTCAGAGTATTCATAAAAATGGTCATTCTATGTAATTTTTAAGTGAGTGGTACTTATAAGTACCGCGTTGGTAGATAAAGGGTTAAAGCTTATCAGGCTGAATTTCGAATATATATTTACATTGCAATTTCCTCTGTACCGTATTTTCTGATAAATTATAATGGACATCAAAAAATTTTCAGTTTCTTATCATTAAACGTTAATTTTAAATAAGATAATAATCAGTATTTTTAATCGAACATTTACTCCATTCTAATATTTTTTAAAGTTTTTTAGAGATAGTAACAAAGAATTAAAAAAAACACATTTCGTCGTTTTGCCTGAAAAAAAAAAACTAGGAAAGTGTCGTTTCTATCATAGATTTCTCCCCTATCTATTTTTTGTTAAAGAATTCATATGAATACTTGATTTTGCAAATTTTTTTTTAAATGTCGCCACCAATGAAAATCATTTTTGTGTTGCTTATGTATTTGTTTATTGTTTATTATTATTATCTTTTTTTTGTTTCTAGTTTGACTTTTCAATCTTAAAAGAAGAAAACCAGGGCACGATTTTTAAATTAGTCGCACCTTTTAACATCATTTTTCATTACATTTATATGCACAGCGTGGAAAAAGGAGCAACCCTTTATCCTACAACGAAACTTCAAAAGAGCGTTTAAAAGAAAGGAATTAATTAATGAGATGCTTTGTTAGCGTTTTTCTACTCGAGAAAAGTAATTCTATTTTTTTGGTCAATGATTAAGTTTACAGTGATTTTTCGGTTTTTTGAAGCTTGATTTTTAATTAATGCCGACAATCGAGCTATTTTACGGATACTTAGGAGTTGGCTCCACCAAATTCAGTGTTTAAGACTTCCCATTTTCAAAAAAAATGGAAGAAACAAAACCAATTAATATGTTACCGTTTCACGCATTTAAAAAGTTTTTCTTAAATTGTATCAATCAATAGATGAACTGTTGGAGCAAAGAGATGCCGCCAAATCGAGGCCAAATAATTGGTATTAAAGATGATTTCTTTCCGATTTTCATGAATTATTATGTACTATGCTATTCTTAAATAGTGATAAAGAGGGGAAAAAGTGCTTTTATACATAAATTTCGTTGTTTGTATATTTCATTAAGATTTATACATACATATCCACTCAGTAGATTATATAATTCCAAAATTTTGCAAGAAGTTTCACTGATGCTTCAATGGTACCGCAGAGATATTTCCATCATAAAAACAATACCAAATACATTTTTGGGGATTTGTTTTCTAAAATTTCTTTACTTAAGGAAGGGTTTGATGTTTTTATGTGCAAAGTCGCCAAATGTCATGAAATGCCACCAATAGTGGAAAACCGTTCCCAATCATATTTAGGAAACAATTACTGCATTTGGCGAGATCTTTTGTTTTGGCATCGTTTTCATGTAAATCTACCTGCAATTTTAAGTTGCGGAGTAAAAATCTCCCGTCTTTTAAATGTTTGACCTACAAATTTGAAATTTTACAGATGTTTCTTTTTTTTAGTAGAAATCTGTGAACAAGTTTCGAGGAAATCAATTTCCTAAGTGTGTAGTGTTACGAGGTGATAGAAAAAACTCTATTATGTTTTAGACTTTCATGTTCTTTTTAAATCAAGAAATGAATGCTATAAAAATGATTTGAATACAATGGAAAACTTAATGCTAAGACAGATATAAATAGCTTTATATATACATATGCCGTACAATAAAATAAAATTAAATAAAAAGAGACAAAAGTATACTACCTACAAGGCTAAAGAAGAAAAGAGTTCGATTTTAAGAAACATATCGAGAAAATGCGTGGTACAATAGAATATTGTACTAAAAGTGAATATAAATAGAGAAAAAAATATATAAAATAGAATAGATATATATTCAATCCGTTCCTAAGTAACAATTTGAATATTACAATGTCACCTTCATAAATTTCTAGTTTTTACACATTTCACTGTGAAGCAAATCAGGTTTCAGAAAATAATCGAACAGTTTTTTATTCTGATACAACATATATTTTTGAATTTCATCACAGATCATTGATAAACAGTAGAACAAAAATCAATGGTTAAAAGAATTTAAGAACAAGTATACCAAAATGCGGATAGATTCAGCTCAATGACATCTAAATTAGTTAATGTTGTGCTTACGGAAAAAAATGTCCAAGGCAGTTTTGAGACAAAATAATATAAAAAAAATTAAGTCAATTCCTACTTGATCAACAAAGAAAAATTTAATTTTTACTACTTTTTATTAAATAATTTCAATTAATATAAATATGTATATACATATGACAGAATCACAACATTATAAGTGGTAATTAATTTTTATTAATTGTCATTAAAGTATCGTATTGTCATCCAAAATAATCGTATAAATAAAATTTCAGTTCAACTGAATACTTTATAGCGTGAGAAAAATAATCTTATAAAGTTTTGGCCCTAGTCGCTAATAATGAAGCCAACGTGGCTGTAGGTGTAATTCTTTAAGTAATTAGTTTCAGTCAATTAATTTTAATTATTATCGTACTTTTAGCCAAAACAATCGTGTATATAAATTTCAGTTCAACTGAATACTTTAACACGTGAGAATAAAACCTTTTCAAGTTTTGACACAAGTCACCAAAAGGGTCGCTAAGTCGCAAAAATGATGCCAACGTGGTTGTGCATTTGTAATTCTTTAAATAATTAGTTTTAATCAATTAATTTTTATTAATTATTATATTATTGTATTGTCATCCAAAATAATCCTGTATATAAAATTTCAGCTCAATTGAGCGCTTTAAAATTTATTTTATTAATGACTGAAAATTCCACCTAGATAAATAAATAAATATATAGAGAGTGTGAGCTAATAGTGTAGGAATTGAAAAATGCGCGAATACGACAAAGCTATTGAGTGTTGAAACCATGGGATTGTTAAAATGTACCAATTATATTTCTCAAGAACTTATTTTCACTCACTTTTATACTTTTATGACTAAAAACAATAAAACTGAAATTAATTGATGTCCTTATTTCAAAACTGCTACAATGTTTATCAAAAGAAGATAAGTCTAGGGCTCTTTTCCAAAACGCGAGCGATAAGAGAGAAAAATAATCCTACTAAAATGAGAGGGAGATGGCACATTAGTCAAGAGTGCAGTTGCTAAGTGGAAAGGTTTCATGTAATTTGATAATAAATATAATGAATAAGGAGTTCTGAGACGTCGTTTGGAGCTTTGCCAGATAGCATCGTCATACCAAGTGAAACACTCAATCACTTATTCAATCAAGTCACAAAATGAAAGCTAAGTGACTTTCTTTGTTAATTACAAGTCACAATTTCTTACTGTGTCTCCGGTTGCAAGTTGAATAAATCACATACGAGCTGTAATTTAATACGCAGGGTGCAAAAATCAATCTCAACATGACCAGATCAATGATAGAGGATGAAGAAGGAACATAATTAATTAAAATTGTAAACTGGAATTTTTCACTGTGTTTGTTACAAAGATATATGTTTGAAGTGATTTTGAACCATTCTGGGAAATTTGATTGATATTTAACCCCTTCAGCTCTACCGGCGTATATATGTGTCTGGCTCAATAAGTCCTTTAACTTCTCTTGATGTACGTATATATACCTCTTCTCGAAGTGCGATAATTTCTTTACGCTACTTTCAGTAAACACATTCCGATGTCTCTCTTATGCAATAAAACGATCTGGGGACAGTAATTGCTTATTTCAGAAAAAGTTCTGCTTCTTTATTCCATTTCTCCCCACCCCCCGGCCACGTTAGCCGAGTGGTCAAGGTATTGGATCGTGGTTGGCCTTATCACGAGTTCGAGCCCAGTACCACTAAAGACCCGCCGTGTAGGGGAGTGATGCACGTTAAATCCGTCCAGAGCTCAAACGTCATTCCGTTGGTGTGGTGTGGTAGTTAGGAGAGGGGGTGCCAGCTCAGGTGACGTCAATTGACCATGGTTCAAAATTACGTGGTCCGTCATCAAAAGCCCTCGTGTAGCTGAACAGTGCAACATTAATATTTACTCACTCCAGTACCACCCATACCCACGCATAACGGTGGCACTGGGTAGCTAATTGCGTAACTTTTAATTGGCGGTTAAGGGGTTAATATTACTGGATTTACGTAGAACATATTTCACCAGGCTGGTGTAGTTGGTTAGGCGCTCACTTTGTATGTCCAAGTTTGAGGGGTTTGACTCCTCTTATAGTCAGTGGATTTTCATGATGCAAAAAATCGACTGCGTCCAAATCGTATGAATATGCAGCATGTTAAAGATCCGTAGAGTGCCTGTTTAGCTTCCATGTTCTCAGCAAAATTAGATTCTTTGTGCAATTTTCCATCGTCAGAGCTCAGGTGTGTCCTTCTGGGGAGAAAACTGAGTGTCAATATGAAATTGTGGCAATTGGTGTCCACCTATATGGTGCCGCAAAAAATTGATTCTAGTTTCCGAGGAATTAAATAGGCCTGTAATTAAAAAAATCAGTCTGCAGCCCCATTTAAGCCACACACAAGAATTAACCTTTAAATACATACCAATATAGAGTTACGTCGTATGTTTAAAACCTTACTATATCTTTATTTAGCAACCTTTGCATAGTGTTTTTTTTTTTTAATTTTCATTTTACCAAATCTTCTTTTCCTAACTCTACTGGAATCTTCGATAGTTGTTTTCTTTATCTGTGGCAATGTTTTATTGTTGGCGCACTATCCGATTACAATTTCATTTCGACAGGTGTTACGAATTACAATTATTTATATAAAAAGCAATAAAACCGTACTGGAAAAATGGATTTAGAATAGAAGAAGGTAATATTTACTTATAATTTGGCATATACTGATAAATTTATACAAGAAAATTAAAAGCTTTTTCGTGATGTAGAAATACATGAATGTGCAAAAAATTCTTATGTAGCTATCTTTTATATATTTATTTATTTATTTGCCATGATGTTGGTTTTTTCTTAAAAATATTTTCAGGTTAACTTTTAAATTTATTTTTTTATATCATGCATTTAAGGATAAAGTATAGAAAGTTTTAGAGTAAAAGAAAAAATTTTTATGGAAAGAGAACAAATACAAAAAAAAAAAAAAAAAAAAAAATTTTTTTTGAAATATAAAAAAAAAAAAAAAAAAAAAAAAATGTGAAATTGTTTCATGACATGTAAGAACTAAGCAAAGAACTATTTATACCATTATAATGATTAAACATATAGAAGAGGGAACTATAATGGTATAACTATAAAAATTTTATGGAAGGGTATCTTCTGAATCGACAGTTTTACAATATATCCATGAAAAATCAAAATGAGCAATGTTAAAAATTAGACATTGCCAAAATAGATTGTATTGTGGAAGTCTTAGTCACGATGAGATCTTTCGTAAACACACCATCTGTGCAGAGATGCTGGAATGTGCTTGATATGACTGCACTTTAATAAGTGACCAATTAGGACATGCTTTTCCCACCTAACTTATTGTATTTCAAATTTATCTCGTAAAACATTCACATAACTGATAGCTGGTAAATTGATGATGGAATAAATTGCCTTATAAAACAAAGTATTTGTTTTATAAAGAAAAAAACTTTACTTGTTATATTTCTCTTGTATGCCACCATTAATCTTCAAGTCTTAACTACTACATTTATATAAATATATTTATTTTTCGGCTTTATGTATACACATATTAAAAAAATAGTATTTAACTCATTTTGATTCTATATATACAGAAAAAATTATACCATTTTTATAATAATAATAATAATATATTGTATGATTAAATACCAAAAATATGTTACTTTTAAAAGCAAAAAAACTATTTATTCATATTATTCATTGAGATCGAGGTAGTCTAGTGGTTAGAGCATCGAACTCCAGACCGGAAAGCCTGGATTCGATGCCCGATGCCACCAAATACCTTCCGAGTATACACGGAGTACGTGCTCGTTAAATCATTGGGTCCGAAAGACTTTTGGGCGGTCGAAGCAGAAACCACGGGTGTTGTAGAATTTTTTCCTTCCCTCTAGCTCAGTGATCCTCAAACCCCAGTCCGCGGATCAAATAGAACCTATAGAACATTAAAATATTGCCATTTTATTTAAAGTGGTGCATTTATCTCGGATTTCCGCAACTTCTCGCTGAAATCACTTTATATTCCACGTTAAATTACTTTTATTCATTTTTAGTGTAACTATATTTTATTCTGAAGGCATATTTAACCCGCGGTCACTCGCGCCTGTTTTTGCTACCGTCGTTACTCGCGGGGTATAGAGAACACCCCAAACTTTTAACACGTGTATTTAATTATGAAAATAAAATTAAGTCATTATGATACATATTTATAAAGTACAAGATGTTTTTTGTATTATACAAATAAAATTATTAAATTTATTGCATACAAATGAGACTAACATTAGTTTAAACTAAACATACAAAATTTTCATTTCAAAACACATAATTTTATATTTTTTCATAAACCAGTATATATAAAACGTATATACCAGTAATAAATATACTTTATAATAAATGACATAATGATAGTATAGAAAGTATAAAAATAATATTTTAATCATTTTCTAAACATTCAGAGCTGACTGTATACAAATGCTCAACTTCTCGCGGGAGTTCTCAGCCCTCCAGATAAACTTTTGAAGGCCATTACATTCCAATCGTTCGAGAAAGAGGGATTGCATCAGGTCTGAAGGTTCAATGACCTAAAATGTGCAGCTACAGAAAAAATCGTGGAATCTTTTTAGAATCCTACGAGGATTTTCTTGTTGCTGGGGTGTACAGAACACCCCGTGCGAGTGATCGTGGGTTAAATGCAACTTTTTTAAAATTGTCAAACCAAAACAATCTAAAATATAAGCAATCAACGTGTCCCACCCTCAGCGGGCCGCGGTAAAATTATCAAACATTGACCGATCCGCAGCGATAAAAAGGTTGTAGAGCACTGCTCTAGCTCATGCTTAAATTACGGAAGTGGAGATGGGTGTTGTCGCCATCTATCGTATAGTAGAGCAACTTGTTTCAGGCTCTGGCAACTTCCCTTCGGGGAGTACACGTCAACAACAACTTGCATCATTACAGGAATTTGTTTTACTCGTAGTCAAAAATGGCTAAAAGCAGCTTAAAATTAATGATTATATTATGATCACGTGGTGTAAAAAGCAATAGTTTGACAAAAGTATATTGATCGACTTAAAGATATTTATGTTATTCTTATTAAAATAGATGCGTAAAAAAGTTATATATAATGTGTTTATATTACTTTTTTAATTTAAGGAATGCATTTGGTTAAGGAGACTTCATAAATTATTCATGCTCCTTTAGTATATTTATTATCTAATTATATATTTCCATAATCATCTCCAATTTCAAATTAATAAATCAACCTAGAACAACGCAGAAAGAAACTTATATTACGCTCTTGTAAAAAAGGTTAGATCAGCTTGTGTGAGCATGATTTATTTTTCAGTTATATTTTCCGGAAGTCCGAAATAGGTATTAAATTGCCTACTATTATTTAAATTCTGTTTGTTATTATATTCCATTATTTATGTGAATCAGGAGGCAAAAATAAGCGTTTTTAAAAATATGTATAAATATAAATTAAAAAAAAACATTCGAAGGAGAAGAAAATTTTAGCAACAAGAGTTGTTATTTTTTCCCTTCATATCCAAAAAAATGCTGGTTATGTCTTCTCTCAAATCAGCACTTTAAAAATGACTCTTAACTCAAGGGGACTTGATACCCTTAGAGCTGCATTCTTTCTTTATGTATTTAAAAATTATATTTTAACATTTTATATAATGTTTCTATTCCAGAAAATGATACGAGATGAAATTTTTAACATATTATTCACACAATTTTGAAAATTTAAATTTTTTGAGAAAATTTGGAAGATTTCAAAATTATACTCCTTTTGTAATTATTAATTTTTTTATCTGAAATTTTTTCGTAATACTCTTATGGTTATTATAAGCAGCTTTAGGGATTGATTTTACAATAACTTAATTCGTTTTTGAGAAAAAAAATAAAATGTTGATATGCATGCTAAAAATCATAAAAATCATTGATAAAGCAAATATCTCTTACATTTTAATTTTTTTTAAAAAAAAAGTATTCAGTTTACAGCAAAATGGTTCCCTAATTTTATTACATGTATTATATGCAACACACAGGAAAAAAATGGAAGTAATTGGTAAATAATTGTAGAAGGAGTAGCATTTTGAATGCACTAATGTTTCGAAAAACACAAACTGAGAAAAACCACTTTAAAGTTCATAATTCTGAAAAAAAAAATATAATAAGCTTAAATAAACTTAAAATACAACTTTAAGATATTATTTATATATTTTACTTGAAAATAATTGCCTTTTCGTATTTTTTTAACTCATACATTTTTATAAATGATCAATTTTATGAAGGTATTATTTGCACACAAAAGAAAAATTCAAGAAACATGTTAGACATTCAATAAAAATGTTAAAAAAAAAAAAAAAAAAAATCTGTCACGACTGAAATTTTAGTTCTTTTCTTCACATAATATTGAAGAATTACATTTGTATGAAAAACATATCAGGAATAAGAACTGAAATTATGAAATTATTAATATAAAATGCCTTAATTCAAAAATTTTACATGCACACATTTCACATAGAAGAAAAATTACATTTTTGTATTGCCTCGAAAATATTCTGCTTTATATACTTCAATTCTTTTTTTATAGTTATTATTTCTCTTTATAAAATAGATTTTTTTATCATAGGGCTTTAATTAGCTCATTTTTCTAAAAAGAGGGTGTGGCCGAATTGGCAAATTTGTTTTCAAATGAAGTTTTCTTCAACTTCTTACTTTTCGACTTGCACAAATGATATATCAATCGAAAGATAATAATGCAAAGAATAAGATTAAATAAAAATTTAAAAAAAACGATAGGTCGGTCATGTTTGGGGTACCAAGTCCCCTCAAGCTCAGTATTTATGCAGTCTAGACTTTAGAAATACTTGTTAAAACATTTTGATAGATGTATCTTGTTCAAAGTCTTCGATGAAAATGGCTACCAGCTGTGTATGGAGTGAGTTCTTGTACTTTGGAAGCTCTTAAGCCTTTTTTAAGAATGGATTACTTCTGGTTATGACAACCGATGCTTTTGAGACAGGTAATACTTCTCTTTCGGTCGTGTCCTCTACATCCAGTGTTTATCTGTCAATAAAACGTGATGGATCTTCCTTAGTCTCACTTTTGTCGTTTTTGTTTCTTTAAACCTCTCCAAAAGTATACGGTCTCAAGCTTTATGTAACTTTTTAGCAAAAGTTGCCACTGTGGCTTATAATTGTGAAACAGCTTTTATAGAGTAGGAAAACACTATAACTGTTACTGAAAAGACATCTTG
The DNA here is from genome assembly GCA_019973955.1 of Trichonephila inaurata madagascariensis. Lineage (NCBI taxonomy): Eukaryota > Metazoa > Arthropoda > Arachnida > Araneae > Nephilidae > Trichonephila > Trichonephila inaurata. The sequence continues at coordinate 139,707 of BMAV01009931.1, forward strand.
AAGAATAGTCTGTGACGGATAAAATTAAGATGAATGGAGTTAGGTCTAGACAAGAGTAATGAAAACACGTAGAATAATAATAAAAATAAAGCAAGCATGGTGAACTGGTACTTGACAAATTACGAAACAAACATTTTACATGGTAAAAGCAAATATGATGTATTTACGTTGATAAGAGGTTAATGATCTAGAAATTCCATCTAATAATTCTAGAAAAAGCTTTAAGGTATCTGACTACTTTCGGAACCGTGATTTTAAAAAAGCGCATAAATGGATAATTTTCATGATATTTAGTGTCACTTAGATTAGAATACATGTATAAATTGGTTTTAAGGACGTTTAGACAAAAATGAGTTATTTAAATACAATATTTTGTCAAAAAGTGAACTTAGAATAACTTTTCTTTCAAAATGTTCTTCTTTTATAAAAAATGCTTCTAAAATAATAATTTGTGTGTGTGTGTGCTTATATAAAGTAAAGACTTCTCCAGAGAGTCTGAACTATTTTTTTTGAAAAATTCACATTGTTTTCAGAGTTACAACCAAATGAAATAATTATCGGCGTTTTTTTCTTAAATTTGCTCCCCTCTGTTGTCATCAAACATGGATAAACACACTTCTAAGTTATATATTTCAAAAAATTTAGTTGAGCCTCTGTACAGAAGTCTAAGCTATATACAGGCAAAATATTATTATAATAGAAGCATTTATCACAAAAGGAGAATATTTTGAAAATGGGTCATTCTATGTTCATTTTTTGTCAAAATTTAAGTACTTAAATAATTTTTTATTGTAATACTATTCTTAAAACAATTTTATATACATTTTCTAATTTAACTGACACTAAATATCATAAATATTATCCATTTCTACGCTCTGGCAAAATCATGGTTCCGAACGTAGTCGGATACCTTAAGATAAGTTTTTGAAGACGATTTTTAAAATGTTAATACTATAAATGAACTTGATTCTAATATAAGCTATTATATTAAATGTGTTTTTAAAAACAATACTCACACACACATATTTATTCATTTTATAAAAAATTTGCATAGCTTCTAATTAAATGTGTTCAGTTTAGATCAGTTATTTAATTATTTTTACAGGACTATGAATGGGGAGAAATGTGCATTAATAATTCAAATTCGAAGTGATAGGGATTAATGCTTGTGCCAGCTGCTCTTACTACATGTTAAAAATAAATTATTATTATATTATTTTGGTTGTAACAAAGAATAACAAGTATGAATTGTTTAATACATGTTTTAAATGAAAAACGTTTAGCTGAAGTATTGAAATATTATCTTACATTCTCAGTTTCTTAAATGTGTCGGTTAGATTTTATTTTACTTTTATCATAATGTGCAAATTAAAGTGATTTTCCTTCATAAGTAAAAAAAGTTGTTATTGATCGGAGTCTATATTTGCGGAAAAGAGGTTCTATAGCTTAGAAGTTACAAAAAAATAATTTTAAAAAATGTTTTCAAAATTTAACATCGCTGCAAAGAGGTTGGATTTTTTTAAAAAATGCTAAAAGACTTAATTTTGGTTAGATTACATTAGACTCAAAATAATTATTTTCCTAAAATATAAATGTCTAAAATGATGATTAACTGATAAGGGTACAATAAGGTACTGATAGGTACAAGGGTAGTGAGTAGTACAATGTACTGTACAAAATATTTGATGACTGCTCTCTCACCCTGCAACGCTGAATCAGTCCGATCCAAGCTTTTTTTTCAACATCCGTCTTTTTTTTAAAAAAAAATCATAACATTACTCTGTGTTAAAAAAATCTGTTAAATGTTCCTGATATGTATTATCTTGTAATTAACCATTTTGGATGTGTCCTCCCATTACATTAAATGTTAAAAGGTATTAAAATGCTTGTCCCATTTTACTAAAACATTATTTGACTTTTTACCAAAAAATAGCTCCAATACCTAAAATTCATTTTCTTTGTGGAAGTCTCAACATGTTTTTCGCCTTCCTATATATAACGTAGAGAAGGGGCGTCAAAATCATGGCCCACGACGATTATTTTGGCAGCGTGGCCAGTATATTGGTACTCAATAATACATAATAAAATATCAAAATTTCTTCGGAAATAAGGAAGATAGTAGTGGAGAACAGATGTCAAGTGTTAGGACCAGTGCCAGTTTATCCATTGGGCGCTTGGAGCGGGCGCTCAGGAGGCCGGTGCCTGGAGAGGCTCAAAAGGGCCAGAATAAGCTGGACTTTGGTTAAGTCCTTCTTTTCTGGTTATAAATTTAGATCCGCCAGTGACAAGGAGGTCTTAGATCGTCTGCACCCAGGGCCCGAAAATAGCTTAAATAGACACTTTTCAGGCCGCAAACATTAACTTTTTCTTCTTTTATTTATGTTGATGGTAACGCATTATTCGAAAACAACTTACATTTCTATGAATATTGATTTTTTTTGCAGACCAACTGAAGTTAAACCTTATTTTATTGCCCCAAACTTTCTCGTTTGAACCTTGTTTGATTCTCAAACTTTCAATATTCGCGACCCAATATGCAATCATCATTTTCATCGCACCCCCGATCCATACAATAACAATGTATTGAATTCAATAATACTATACTTTTACACTAAATATACAAAACGAATTTAATCTTTTATGTGCCACCGACGAATATAAACGTCTCGCTCAGCCAAAACATTAATTTTCTGGACGTATATATACGTCTTTCTGAAGTACATTCTTTTCTATGCACTGATATCCATACAATTATTCCAAAAGCTTTGGAATGCAATAAAAGGACCTTGACAGTGTTTGCGAAGGATTTGCTTATATATTCCTTTTCTCTCCTTCCCCCACCCCCCAAAAGACCGATCAAATTACGCGCGTCTACATCGTAAACGGTGGCTTTGGGGAGCGAATCGCGTAACTTTTAATCGGCAGTTAAGGAAATGATTATAAACTGTACAAATTATCAAGATAAGTGTTAATACAAGCCCATTGGGTCACTAGTAATTATCACACTTGTTCTTAACTTAGTATTGTTAAATTAATAATAAATACATATTGTACAGTACTGATACATTTATAAGTGTATTATATCCATGTAAATATGTATTTTATAATTTATTATATGAGAAAGCATTTTGTTTGCTTACTTTCACTAAATTTATAATTTTCTGAATAATCTTTTGTTTTCGATTTTTCAATAGGCTCCCCCCCCCCCCCCCCCTCCTCGTACAGTTATCACGTCCCCCCAAGGGGGCGCTCCACACAGTTTGAGAAACGTTCCCATAGAGAATCATTTCCTTACTAATAAATTTTGGAATTTTGAATAAAAATTCGATCTATACTAGTACACATGTTTTGCTTGTCTTATCGTGTTATTTTTTTAAAATGTGTTATCCTTCGAGAGTACAGAAAAATCAATTATAGCAATAGAAGTTTACAATAATTCATTTATTCGACTTATTTTATAAATATCATTATTTTAAATCGTCTGGGCATTAACATATTTAAGAGAAATACATTTCAAATTACGTGTATGAATGAAATTTAGCTTCACCCTTTCCCATTCAAGACGCTGTAATCTGAATACAAAATGCAATTAAAATTCGATTAAATTAGAGCCTGGTGCAGACTCTTCAAAAAAGTATCTTCGCAGTTTACACCATCAATAAAAAATAGATTACCACTCGAAAAAAATTGATGAAACTTAGCTTCGTAAACTCTTACTCCATTAACTATTCACAATATTTTTTTGAAAACATTTCCTCTTAAACTTACGAAGATTGAAAGACTCAATCTTGAGCAGATTAATTACTCTTTGGTTCGGATACCCTTTTTTTCTTACTTCCATTTGTAACTCTCTTTGGGTACTTGGAAATTAGTTTGCGTGGAGCGGATCCAAAGAGAGCTAGATGTTCTTTTCAAAGGGAATCTTGCTAAATTCCCCTTGGGACTAGCATACTGTCCTTTCAATGATTGAATACATCCTTTTCCCGTATGCCCGGAAATATCCAGGCTCATTTCATCGAAAAAGAATCTGTATCCAGTTTTTTTTTCCCTTTTTCGAATTGTATACGAAGCAGGCGACTTAATGTAGGATGGAGATCTGAGAAATGGTATCCAAAGCAAGCCATAATTGAAGGATCAGGACTATGTACCACATATCTTATTTGTGCTGGCTTTGAGGAAAATATAATTTGTTGCAGAAGTATATACCATCATGTCATTCTATCCTCCGGAAAGGATTTAATATGTTTTCCTCTGCATCTATTGAAATATTCAGGTTCCTGGGATATTTTATACAACAATGGTTTAATGCGTGCTTATAATGATATATGCTTCTGTATGTGAGTAAAAGCAAAAGAGTACGATTTGTGAAGGTAGATTGAAGTGGTTCCTAAGTATCTCTTTTTCACCAAAAAGAAATAAGTTTCCCTAAAAAACTTACATTGAAACAAGTTTCGTTTCATTGAACAGATTTAGAATTAAAATGTCTCAATAAAAACATTGAACAGAACACTTTTGTAAATTTTGGGTGAAGGCTTAAAATATAATTAAGTTAAAGCGTGTTTAGAAATAAAGTACAATAAACTATGCATTGAAAGCAGACTTATTTTTTAAGCTTTTGTTTAAAATGATTTTGTTTTGTGAGTTGTTTTTAAAACTGAAATGTTAAAATAAAGGATTTCTAAGCTTTTTTTGAGTTTTTAATCTGTTAGTTTCTATCTTGGATCTTAATTCTGTGTGTAAATGCTAACGTATTGTTATGCAGAAAAATTTCTCAAATAAAATGAAATTTAAAAAATGCCAGAATTTCTCTGCAATTCTCATAGTGAAGGTTGACATATTATGCAGAAAAATAAGCAAGGTAGAAGAAGAAAATAAACTAAAAGAAAAAGAAAAAATCTACATTTGTATGCATACAGCATACAATCCAAAAGATATAATAATATCAATGTCGACAAAAGTTTATCTCATAAAAATCATAAAAAAAGCTTCCGAGAATAATACACTAAAAGATCACGGAAGCTATTGGCAATGCAAAAATTAATTTTGAACCGCTGCCTTATGTTACAAGAGATATTCACGAAATATGTTTCCTTATTCTGTTAACTGACATACCACATCAATCATATCAATGATTAATTGAGGTTTACTCAATTATTGTTGTACAAAAATGGACCGTTCTGGTGAGCCAATTACAAAAGATCCTGCATGCACTACATTGAATTTACTTTATTTCCTGTAGTTTTTACCTCACATAAAATGACTAATTCACTACTAGAATTTGCTAAGGTAAACTCCACCCACTTTTCAGATTGCAAAAATCTTAAAAGTATGCTACTTTCAAGCATTTTAAATACTAACAGCTCTCATTTTTAATGGCACAAAAATTTTTATTTTATTTTCACTACGGACTTAAAATATCCAAATGTTATGGCTTATTATTACGGAAATACCCATCAGAATGTAATAAACTTTTTATCCGTGGATTGGAAAACCATCCAAGACTTTTTGGGACTAGTCCGATCGGTCGCACGTGCGCACATTATTCGGAAGTCTCCGATGATACACTTATTACACTGATTTCATTAGTAAAGATGAGTACGCGACAGAAAAGGTGCAGTGTGTACTTTGGTTAACGGAATTTATATAATTCATGCAACCTAATGTTATATTTCTATAATGCAATTCTTATATTTGCATTACATAAATTGTTTTCTTTATATATTCTTAAATTTATTCATAATAAACATTTTATTAATACTTAAATTTCTGCAGAAACATACCCCCTACCTTCGGAGGAAAATATCTCGATTCTTCTCTTGTCAGCATTTATTCTATATTCATGAATTTATAAAACATTAAAAATGACATATAATGTATGTAATAATGCAAACAATATTTACTTCTTAAAAATCCTGAATAAACACTCTGGAGGCAAAAATATTTTTGTCCTATAAGTGATTCTTTTGACAAATATCCTACTAAATTACGCATATATTTTATTATAACATTCCATTATTATTTTGTAAGAAAAAATAAGCTTTCCTTATTACAATTTTGGTAATTAGTATTCCATGTCGATATTATTTTGAAACAAACATATCACAACTAAATTATAATATCAAAATTCTACTAAATCTCAAGCTACAGATGTATTTAAAAAGACGGATTCCTCCCAAATTAAACAAAGGGTATATAATGAATAAATTATGTGTATATATCTTAAAACTAATTAATTGTAATCTACTTCAATAAAAATAATATCAAAGTTTTTACTTTGTTAAAACTTTTATAACAGAATATCATTTTTAAACATAACGTTTATACTCTGTTTTTTTAAAATCAATTATAAGTTTGATCTAGGAGCTTTCAAAACTCTTTCATTTATTTCTTAGATATATTTTTACGAAGGCGTTATTGAGAAATATATACGCAATAACAATAAAAAGAAGTCTCTTTCATTAATAAAATTACTCTTTTTAAAAGAAACGAAATGATTGCTAGAAATCGAATATCAGATACAAAAAATAGTTTTAGTGAAAATGGAACTTTTATTTAATTTCGTTTCTTCTTTATTTTTTTTTCTTTTTAATTTCTGATGGCAATGCTAGTATCGGAGTGAGTGTCAACAAATTAAATATCAACTGCCCATGGTTTATTGACGATTATTAAATCGGAGTTTTAATTGACGATGTTAGAAGGCGGGAGAAAAAGTTAAAGATATTAATTAAAACTCCACTTCACTTTCTTTTACAAATCTAAAATTTATATTAAATCAAAACGTTTGCTTGGAAAAATGACATTTCTGAATGAATTTTTTAAAAAAAGTTAAACAGAACTATTTTAAGTATAAGGAACAGTTTTCTGGTTTTAGATGCTTTACAGTTAGTAAAAAAGGAGTCTGAATAATTTCCTTTTAAATTGAGAAATTGGATATCTAAAATAGTAATAATAATACTAAAGGGTTTCGGATGTACAAAAGGCCTTATTAAATTCTTTAAAGTTTTTCGATAAAAAAAATCCTTATATGTTGTACTAAAAAAATAGTTTGATATTGTTTTCTAGAAAGTGTAAAATACTTTTAAAGCTAAGAAATATGTGATCTGTTTATCATCTATCTCTCTTAAATTAAAATTTTAATTTGGGAATTGTAAAATAATTGCATTTTGCTTTTTAATCACGTATTAAAATGTAGATTTCTAATCATGTTTTTAATTTAAATTTAGACAATTACTGAATTAAAGATTGTAAACGTTTGCTATTCATAAACATAATTACTCATTTTTTTTTCTAATTATCAGAGTGTTTATGAAATTATTAGAATAACAGTGTTCTCATAAATATATATCACAAGATACTAAGAATAAAGGAATGGAATATTGTAATTTTAGAGAAAAATTGGATGGAAAGACTTAGTTAAATAATTCTCTTTTCAGATAAACTAAAATCAATATTAACATGTTTCACAATGTATGTAAGTTAAATAGATAATAATACGAGAAAATTATTTCAATATATACATATCGATAATTGATAATAGAAGGAATAAATTAATCATAACAATATAAGTCTATATTTGCATAATCTTTGTTAAATAACAAAAAATATTTTAAAAGGATTTTTAATTCTTTTAAAACCATATTTTTTTTTTAAAAAAAAAAGTTACTTAGCAAATCCTTTTTAAGCCAAAAAAGAATGCCATTTAAATACATTTTACATATTTTAAATTAATTTTTTAGTTACTGAACTTTTAAATAATATATTAAGTACTTACCAGAATTAAGTTTGAAGATATTGTTGCACTTTTGTATAAGAATCTTCATAATTCATAATATATCTATAAATACATTTTTACTCTCACACATATTCCTATTGTCATACAAGTAATATTTTTTCTATTTAAAAACTAAAAACGATATATAAAACTAAAACGATATATCCTTAATAATAATTTCCTAGTCTTAATTTAAACAAAAATAAAGTTGAAATTAGTATTGCAATAGTAATATAAATTTCTACACAAGAAATATTTTTAAACACAATTTTGGACTAAATTTCTACGTTAAATACTTAGACTGTCACTATTCCAGCAACAACCTTGGAAACTTTAGAGATTTGTTGTAAATGAGTTAGTTTCCTGTATGATAATTTAATTTTAAAGCCTCATTTAGCTGGAAAGTTAACACCTCTTTGGGGCTTTATACCTGTTTTGAAATTCTTTTCTAATTTTAGAAATATTTATTACCAATAAACGTATATTGCATAAACTTAAAATTAATTATTTTCTAATTTTATTAAATTTAAGGGAACCCGGTATAATTTACACAAAACTTTTTAATTTAATGATTTTCAAATTTTTTTGTTGTTGTCCCGTATGTGTATGTATTATGTGAAACAGATTTTGTGCTAAAAATTTATTAAAAAACTAACAATTTAATTTTTTAAGGAAAAAATTTAAAATTTATGAAGTGATTTTAAAATGCTACTCCTCCTACAAAAATTGACATACATATATGAAATTTGATTTACAGGTACGTCAAACTATGTATAAAAAAAGTTGGTATGGGTTTTGCGATAACATAATTGGTTGTTGTCTAATAATTCTTTTTATGAATGCTTAATGAAAATTCCTTAAAAAATGTGTAAATTCTAAATTCAATTATTTTTAAAAAAATAAGTATCGCTTTGAAAAAATGCATACCAACTTTTATTCCATGTACTATTAGCAACAAGTGAAAAAAATTTCCAAATATTAGGCCCAATAAAAAAACCTTAGCATTTTAAATGAAGTCAAACTAGTTGTTTTATCTTTCTGAGATAAGTCAGTTTAAAATTTTGATTTGCCGTTGGGTTGTGAACAAAAACGAACGTAAGAATTTTTACAACTCCGCATTTTTTAAACTTAGAGCTTTCAAATTTTGTGAGAGTATAGAAAAGTATAAAAAATAATCTAGGGTAAGAAAATTAGATTTGATGTTTTGACCGATTTTTGTCAATTGAATCTACTGTGTCACCTTAAAACAAATAACTTTTGATAAATATATTTTACTATAACAGTACACACATTAAAAAAAATTGGAGATGTATATCTTTAAAGTAATTCGGATCCACATACGAACGACGAAAGCTGCATTTAAATGTGTATTTCATATCAGAATTGAACATTGTACCGCGTAGCTATATTCGAAACGAGGATACAATAAAATAATTGAAATTCGAAGCCATGGCATTCTATTCCTTAATGCACAGCTCTGTAGCCTACTTATTATGAAGCTTCTTCTACATCCGAATAATCTAAGACACGAGATATGTCAACTGCTATGTCTATGTCCAATTACGCATTGAAGTTCTGATTTCATCAAACCTCTCGTTATGGTATAACAGTATTGTCATTTGGTAGATGAAAGTGAGTCTCAAATTCATATCGTAAAATATGATTGTGGAAATAAATACAATTGGTACAAATTCAAGATCCATCTTACTCCGTGATTCAAATTTAATAATATAATTTTCATTATATAACCTCGTATTGCAAAGCAAAGTCTATTTAATTTGAAACAAAACAACCTATTTTTGTGTCCTGACGTCATTGAATGAACTGGAAAATCCCACCACACTCATCCGCTCATGAGATTTCTTTTTTGTTTAGTTATATTAACACAGAATTACGACTTACAGAATGATACAGACTGATTTTTTTCTTCCTTCCATGTGGAGTTTACGGTCTCTTAAGATATACTATTGCCGTACTATTACACTATAGAGTTATCTATTTCTTTGGATATGCTTGTAATATTTTCCTATTTTCACCTTCCTTCGTTTTGTTCATCAATATGCTGGGGGTGCAAGGGCTTATAATTTCCTTTTTAGTTTTCTGAAATTATTAATAGATGGCAGCACACAAATAAAAAATGTTTAAAATAGCATACCGTTGTCATTTAAAAATTAATGCAATTGGTGGAAAGTAAGACAAAGGAGGAGATGGATTGGACAAAGAACTTGGAAAAAGGAGCGATGGCGTAGATAGTCCTATGTAGGACCTGTATCAAAAGTTTCTTGGGACAACTTTCTGGGCCCCTTTAAAAGGTCACAATTTTTGCTTACATATGTTGCCCTGTAGCTTAGGGGTCCCGTATCATTGATATGGCTGATACGGCAGTAGTTACGCCCCTGGAAAAGAGTTACATATGTATAAGTTGAGACATAATTTTAACCACGGGGTTTATATCGGATGAACCCCGTGAAAAGGTTATTGTGGAATTTAGACTTAAGGTGGGCCATGATTGCCTTGCCCATCACCTTCACCCTATTGGTATTTTTGGGAGTTCAAATTGTCCAATCTGTAAAAAAGACCAAGTCATGGACATGCACTATTTGCTGGCGTGTTTAGCTCTGCACGAAGACTCCGAGGTAAAAAGATGTAGACATCTAATGGTATACATCTGCTGATAGGACATTGACTTTTTTCTATTGCTTTATATTTGTGTCTGTTTCTTGTCTTATTGTAAGAGTTTGTCATTTTCTTATGCTATTGACAATAAAAAACGTTTACAGTAGTACAGTACACAGTTTACAGTAGTACAGTGTTTCTCAAACTGTGGGGCGCGCCCCCTAGGGGCATGACAATCCAACCAGGGGGGCACGAGCATATCGAAAAGTCGAAAATAAAACATTAAAGCAATTATTAATTTACTGAAAGGAATCAAAATAAAATACTTCTAAGATAATAAAAATACACATTTACAATGACGTAATATACTTATGCATGTATCAGTACTGTATAATGCATTTGATAAGTAAAATTAAACAATATAAAGCTAAGAACAAGTTTAATAAATGCTACTGACCCCATGGGCTTGTACAAAATTGTATGCAAAATCTATAGCACTTTTCTTGATCATTTATACAGTTTATAATTAAATTCGTATTGTAGCTTTTTATTATTAAATTCAATGCATTGTTATTGTATGGAGGGGGGGGGGCATGGAACTTATGATTGAAATTTGGGTCGCAAACATTGAAAGTTTGAGAAGCACTACAGTAGTATGTTCCAACTAAAAAAAATATATTATTAGCAATAAAATTTTGCATAGTAAGGTAAAAAGCCGAGAATATTCTTCAATATGAATGTCGCGAAAATGCTTGTCTAGATATAAAACATTATTTAGTAAATCTCAAATAAAGGTTTACTACCCGCCAACTTCCACACAAGCCACTTTTGATAAACTTCCTATAAATATTCGCTAAACATAGCAATTACTTACCGAAATTACATTCTTTACCACTTCCTCACCGTACTTAATTAACCCTCACTTTACATCTTATCCTAACCTAACTCGCACGCGGAACAGTCTCATCTTATCTCATCAACAAGTGCTATCCGACACCGTTATCTTCATCTCTCTCTCCTTAACAAAGTTCCCCCAACTTATCCCATTTGGGAGAAAAGTCCTTTGTTTTAATCCTCATTACTCAAGAATTAAGTGAGAAAATTTAGCCCGGTCTACTTAATCATTTTCTCGGGCGGCATCGGTCATTTTTCCAGTAAATCGTTTTCTGCCAGCCCTCCAGAGTTATCCATCATCCAGGGAAACTGCCGCATCTTGGAGCTGGGAGTTAGTAGTAAATCAAAAAGGTTACGAAAAGTCGATGTTATCAAGCCCCGGCTCGACCCTACTACGATGGATGCCTTGTGATTGAGCAGCAATATCGGGGATTGAAAATTAATTATTATTTTTTTGTGTTGCTTTGTTTCAATCTTTTCTTTATAGCTTATCGCCATCGCGATAGAATGTCAACTAGAAATTAAGTGTTTATATTTTTACTTTAAGGGTTTGTGCGGGAATGCTAATAACGTTATGGCAGCGTTGTCTCGAACTGTGGGGTGTACCCCCTTGAGGGCGTGATAACTCTACGAGGGGGTACAATCATATTGGAAAGTCGAAAAGAAAAGTTTATTTCAAAAAATTATTAATTTATCGAAAGTAAACAAACGAAATGCATATTGACATAATAAAAAATAAAATTAACATTTTCACTTATATGATGCATTTATAAATTTATCAGTACTACATAATGTATATTACAATTAATTAACAATATTAAGGTATCCGACTACGTTCGGAACCATGATTTTAAAAAAGCGCATAAATGTATAATTTTCATGATATTTAGTGTCACTTAGATTAGAATGCATGTGTAAAATTGTTTTAAAGACATTATGACAAAAAAAATTATTTAAATACAATATTTTGGCAAAAAATTAACTTAGAATAAACTTGTTTCCAAATGTTCTCCTTTTGAAAAAAATGCTTCTATTGTATTAATATTTTGCCTGTATTCAGCTCAGACCTCTGTACAGAGGCTCAACTAGAATTTTTGTAACGCATAACTTGGAAGTCGGTTTATCCATGTTTTACGAAAACAGAAGGGAGAAATTTTAAGAAAATACGCCGATCATTATTTCAAATGGTTGTAACTCTGAAAATAATGTGTATTTTTTAAAAATCATAGTTGAGCCTCTGTACAGAGGTCTGAGATATATACAGGAAAAATATTATTACAATAGAAGCATTTTTTTCAAAAGGAGAACATTTGGAAAAAAGGTTATTCTAAGTTAATTTTTTGCCAAAATATTGTATTTAAATAATTTCTTTTTGTCATAATGTCTTTAAAACAAATTTATACATGTATTCTAATTTAAGTGACACTAAATATTTTGAAAATTATGTATTTATGTGCTTTTTAAAATCATTGTTCCGAACGTAGTCGGATACCTTAAGTTAAGAACAAGCTTAATAATTACCAGTAATCCCATGGGCTTGTTATATATAAAATTACCGTAAAATCCGGCGTATAACTCGCACTTTTAACACAAAAAATAAGATGGAAATCTAAGGGTGCTCGTTATACGCCGGGTATAAAACCGATAACTTTAAAAATAACAAAAGAGATAAACATAAAAAATTTGTTCTTCTATTTGTATCGAAATACTGTTTATTTAAAAGAAAT
>BMAV01009931.1:155714-174443 GCA_019973955.1 Trichonephila inaurata madagascariensis
ATTTTTTGCCAAAATATTGTATTTAAATAACTTTTTTGTCATAATGTCCAAAAATCAATTTTATACTTTTATTCTAATCGAAGTGACACTAAATATCATTCATGAAAAGTATCCATGTATGGGCTTTTTTAAAATCACGGCTCCGAACGTAGTCGCATGCCTTAATAAGAAGATGACTAAGTTGATGAAAAAAGGTCTGCGATTGATATAATAAGTGTGACACGTTTCTTGTGTGCAAAGAAAAATTCACCAGCAATTGGTAGACCTCTTCGGTATAAGAATTTATCATGAAAACGAGTGCGGTTTTGGTCCAGGGAATTTAACATAACAAAGGCAGGGCAGATGAGCGTAATGAAGAAAGAGTGTTTTCGGCGAGAGGTATTGCAAAGCCATCCTTAAATTCCCGACCTCGCACGAAGTAATTTTCATCTTTTCGGACCGCTACGGGAACACTTGTGTGGTTAGCATTTCACAACCAATTTTAGGTTCAGCAAGCTGTCTTGACGTGTTTGTACATTATTGACGCTGATTTCTAAGTTGCTGGTTCCGATGATTAGGTGTACCGTTGGAAAAAATGCGTCTATACGTATGGTGACTTTGAGGAAAAGGACATTGTAATTTCCTACATTACATAGTTGTTTTTTTTTATTTCATGAATAAACGTATTACTCTGAATGATTTTGTTACCTTACTTTTTAGTACTTTAGATTCGAACAAATACCATTTTATAATCACTTTTATAACTTCTTTATTAAAAACTACAACACACACGTGTGAACGTTTTCCTTTTACTTGAAGTCACATTAGCAGAAATATTTTTTTTTTATTTAATTTATTTGCAAAGCTCCTCACGCTCCATATTGCATAACATGAGGCTAACAGACGTAAGTGGTAACACAATTATATCATTTAAAACAAATTTGAAAAAACAAACAAACATTTAAGACAAAAACATAAAATAAAAAGAAAGAGTGGAAATACACTAATATAAACAAGGGGAGGTACCAATCAAACTTTAAAAATTTATACAGTAAACAAATTTTCTTAAGACATTTAGGATTTCAGTACAATTGACCAACAAAGACAAAACAGGTGGCCAGGAAATACCTAAACGTTTCAACTCATTTTAAAAATTATCTCTTTTACAGAAATATAGTTTGCAATACAATAATACATGTTTCACAGTTTCATCATTCTGACCACGAGAACAAATATCACTCCCAATTATATAAATTAAATCTAGATAAATAGCTCTTAAAATTCCCATGTTTTGTTAGAATCTGGGATAACTTGAAATAAGCAGAAAGATTAAAAGCGAAAAAGCAAAGCATATAACAATTCATGACAGTCGTTGATTTCGGAAAGAGTACACGCTATCAAAAGATCGGCTTCGGAACTCAATATCCCTTAGTTTGAAATTTGATTTGAATTCAAATTTGATTCAAATCTGCTTTGACAGTTGGCGCTAGGGTTGGCTATGGATTGGCGATAATATTACTTGGAATGAGGAGAAAGGGAAACTAGTGCTTTAAGATAATTAGTACAGCATTTCGTTTGCCCCGGCCACAAGTTCCATATTTTGAATAATTCAATTAATGACAGCATCCTACGCTTCTCGTGGGAAGAGAGTAGATTTGATTCAGGAGGAAATCTTCATTTGCTGAGTTGAAATTAGAGCTGGTTTAAACAGGGCGGATGTAGAAAAGGAGTTGTGTATACTATGTTTCAAATTAAGGAATGTGTGTGTGTGTCTAATAACATATGTATCAAATCAATTAATTTAAAATCGAGCCAGTTTTCTAATGGATTATTGAATTTGTAATATGGACACGTGTTTCATTACGTTGATATTATGTAATTGAACGCCGTTATATTTGAGGATTGATATCGAGTCTTCTCTTTTTAATTAGATTTTGAAGCTCTATGGTTAATTTTAATATACATTGATCTTGGCCGGCTTTTGTGTATTAATTCATATTTATTCATAATTGTTTTGCATAACTATAGCACAAAAGACGTTAAATCTTTTGAAAGGAGAAAATTTTTTTTTTTTGTTTCATTGTTCTTTTTCCCCTCAAAATTTATGTAAATACTAAAATTTACGAAATTTTATTAACAGAGAAAAATAGTTGGAATTAAATTTCTTTTAATAAAAAAAAAACAAATGAAATACAATTTGCATGTTTCCAACGAATTTTGATTACTGATGTATAATATCTTTACATAGAAATACAAATAATGAAGTAACCTCTCAACTTTCTAGAAGTGTAAGCGGTTTGAAGGATCTATATTAACACTAGACTGCCCAAGGAAGTCATTTTGACTGCTTTTTCAATTCCTACTATTAGCTCACAATCTCTGTATATTTATTTATTTATCTTGGTGGAATTTTCAATTATTAATAAAATACACTTTAAAGCGCTCAATTGAGCCAAATATTTATATACAGGATTATTTTGGATGAAAATCCAATAATATAATAATAATTAATAAAAATTAATTGATTAAAACTAATTATTTAAAGAATTACAAATACACAACCACGTTGGCATCATTTTTGGTGACTTAGTGACCCTTTTGGCGACTTGTGTCAAAACTTGTGAAAACGTTTTATTCTCACATGTTAAAGTATTCAGTTAAACTGAAATTTATATACACGATTGTTTTGGATGACAATATGATACTTTAATGATAATTAAAAGAAATTAATTCCCTCTTAATATTATGATTCTGTCCTATGTANATACATATTTATATTAATTGTAATTATTTGATAAAAAGTAGCTAAAACAAAATTTTTCCTTTTTAATCTAAGTAGGAATGGACTTAAAAAAGTTTTTTTTTATATTACTTGTTTTAATTTCAATTAGAAAAACAATCACATACATAATGTCCAATTTTTTAGAATATATTTTTTTTCCAAGTGAATTATTTTATTTTTATTGTTAATATTTACTAATAACTTATTATATGATTGTAAATAATATAAAAAATATTAAAATCTAATTTTAAACAAATTTCTTTACACTTTAATCATTCTTTCACAATGCAGTCATTTTGACTGCTATGGGTCAGTTTAGGTACATACTAAATTTCCCTCTTACTAGTGTTAAGCCCTTACAAAAAGAACTTCCTAAGCTGATGATACAAATTTAATGTAAAAAAAAAACAATATTAATATTTCATTTATTCAGGCATCACTACTTTCAAAATGAATTCAAATCAGCAGATTTAAAAATTAGGAAAACATATAATATTAAAGCCCACTTTCAGGTAACAAATAAAATTACTGTAATCTCTAATTATAAAAATATTTGAATCCTTATAATGAACTGTCAAATCAAACAAATCACATGTTACTTTGTGAACAGCATTTGATTATAAAGATTCTATCTGAGTGAGAGTCTATTAATGTCACATTTTAAAGTAACATGAAGACTTTTGGGGATGGAGCTTGTAGTCCTGAGCCTCGATCAAGTGAGTCGGCACCCCTTCTCCAAACTTCAACACTACGCCAATGGGTGGACATTGAGCCTTCACAGATAAAATGTGTATCAACTGATCTATACCAGCGGGTCTTCACACAGGAGCTTTAGGACTCGAACTTATGACACGTCGCCCATGATTTTATGACCATACCAACAAGGCCACTTATAAAGATTATGAAACCTTTAGTTGAAGAAGGATTTTAAAGGTTCATTATTTGTCTATTTTTTAATTCAGATTGGATTTGAACGTTTGGGTAAATTCTTGTAGAAATTACATGTTATACCGTTTTTCTTGTTTTGGGTTTTATTACTATATTTCATTGTGAGTAAATATAAGAAAGTTCCTTGTAATTATTTAGTAATACGAATCCAAACCTATTGCGAGTTCATTGTGTCCAAACTGCATTCAGGATCCAGCGTTTCTCAATCTGTGGGGCGCCCCCCCTAAGGGGCATGATAAATCTGCGACAGGGGTGTGAGCATACTGAAAAGTCGAAAACGAAAGATTACTTAAAAAAATTAATAATTTACTGAAAGTAAGCAAACAAAATACATTCTGGCATAATAAAAAATAAAATACACATTTACACTGATATAACATACTTATAAATGTATCAGTACTGTACAATGTATTTGATTATTAATTTAACAATACTAAGTTAAGAACATGTTCAATAATTACCAGTGACCCCTTGGGTGTGTCATATATAAAATTAGATGCCAAAAATAACACTTAGATTGATAATTTGTACGGTTTATAATTATTCCCTTAATTGCTGAATTAAAGTGACGCGATTCACTTCCCAAAGCCCCTATTTTCCATGTAGGGGCACTTATGTGGCGTATTGGAAAGGAGAAGAGAAAAGAAACAAAAATATGTAGCAAATCCCTCTGAAGTAAGTAAATTATTTGCAAACACTGTCAAGATCCTTTTATTGCAATCCAAAGCCTTCGGAGAAATTTTATTGATAACACTGCACAGAAAATATTGTACTTCGGAAGGACGTATATATACGTCCGGGGCAATTAACGCTTTGGCTGAGCGAGACGTTTATATACACCGGGGACACTTAAGAGGTTAAAGTCGTGTTGTAGCTTTAGTGCCAAAGTGTAGTATTATTGAATTCAATACATTATTATTGTATGGTGGGGGGAGTGCTGAAAATTATGATTGGATATTTCGTCGGAAATTTTGAAACTTTGAGAAGCACTGCCTTAGGTATATTTTACAATAAAAATTAATGTTCCTCCACAAATGATTAAATCAGGTATTGATTCTGCTCATACTGAGGAAGCTCTCTCAGAACCCCGATGTCCATCTCCACACACAATGGATTCCATCACATGAGGACATTAGAGGTAAAGAGGTCACTGATAGACTGGACAAGGAGAGTAGTGAAAATGAAACGACCACTGGCTCTTTGATTACTTTTCAAGAGCTATACTCTAATGAAATATCAAAACTCAAATTTAATATGGCGTATCCTACCAACGCCCAAATGGTACACAGGAACATCCCCTGGGTCTATGCTAGAAATCAAATGTGACCCTGACTCCCAGACTGTTCTGGCTAGACTAACAAGTGACTATCTGAAATGTCTTTTCTACGATAGTGTCAAAAAAAAAATCCACCTAACTTTTAAAAATTCTGTGGCCATCTAGGTTCACCGGATCACATTCTGGATTGCATCGGACTTTCTAAGGGGACTTAGCATCCAGTCATCTTATAATTATAGTTTTTGGTGGTCAACAACCTTTTGGAGCCAATCTGACACATGACAGATCGTTCGAGGATAAGCAACAACGTAAAAACTAATTCATTCATTACTATTAGATTTTCTATTGAAAAATCCTGTCATTATATTAGTATTACGTATTCAAATCGTAATATTTAATTATAAATGTGTTCGTGTCATTGAAAAATTTTAAAAAAGGCTTTATTTTACAATATTTAAAGTATAAACTCGTTTTTCTAAACAACAAAACTTACAGTTTCTTAAATAACTGCCTCAATAATTGCTATCTCCAAAATATAATAGTGCTTTAAAAAATTTTGAAAAAATGTTTAACCTATATTTCATATTATTTGTTCTTTTCGCGAAACATTCTTATTATTTGCGTTTTATTAAGAACCGACTTATTTGAAAAGTGTTTTGCCCACGTTGTTCAGTATATAATTATCACCAAAAGAAAGAATAGTGTGTGGGCGTTGTTCTTTCATACATCCAGTTTTACATGAATAGTATTATTAAATTTTCGATTTATTTGCCCATAAATAGGTAGTGTAACTCCCACCTATCCCACTTTATTTATTTATTTTTAGTACAAATTTAATTATAAAAATAAACTTCAGGTTTATATTTAGAAAATTAATTGATAGATTAGTAAATTAATCAGAAAATATTTTCAAATATTTTTATTCTTTCTCAACTATATAAACTCGCTCTTTAATTAATATATTAAAAATTCAATTTAATTTTCGAATAATGAATTTAAATTATGTACATACTTATTTAATGATAGTTAGTTCATGTTTCCAATTAAGATAAATATTAAAAAAAATTTCACCGATTGTAATTTATTATTTTTACTTTTTATGTTTTACGTGTATTTTTAATCGAGTCAATATATTGTAAAGAAAACCCCATGTTTTCGAAATAAGATAAAAGTTTTCCAATTATCAGAAATTTTTCTTTTCTTTTAATATGTATGTTCTAAATATATTTTTAATTTAGCCATTATTGTAATTTTTGCATCGATTTTTCTAAATAAAGAGAAAAATTATCAATCCAGATCAGGGGTTCTTAACCGCGTGCCCTTGGGTGCCAATGCGCCCAGAGTATTTTTGTTCACCCTCGACTGTTCATTATTATACTTTATCAATATCAGTTAGTTCAGTGGTCCCCAACCCCTGGGCCTCAGACCGGTACCAGTCCATGGATCAATTGGTACAGGGCCTCCTAATTAGCATTTAGTTATTTCCATTTTATTTACTGTGGTGTGTTTCTCCTAGGTTTGTATAACTTTCGAAGAAAATCATTTTAGATTTCATGTTAAATCATTTTATATTCATTTTTGGTTTAAATGTATTTTATTCTGGGAAGACATACATAAATATTTAAAATATAAACATTCCACGTTCCACCCTCAGCGGGCTGCGGTAAAATTAACACAAATTGCCTGATCGGTGGTAATAAAATGGTTAGGGGGTAGAGGGCACACTGAGTGGATGATATGCAATGACAAAAATCGTATTAAATAAGTGCGCCTCAAACTTTCAATATACGCGACCCACTATTCAATCATCATTTTCATTGCGCCCCCCACCATACAATAATAATGTATTCAATTCAATAATACTATACTATGCCACTATAGCTACAATACGACTTTAACCTCTTATGTGCCACCAACGTGTATAAACTTCTCACTCAGCCAAGGCATTAATTTTCTGGACGTATATATACGTCTGTCCGAAGTACGATCTTTTCTGTGCAGTGATATCCATAAAATTATTCCGAGGGCTTTGGAATGCAATAAAAGGACCTTGACAGTGTTTGCGAAGGAATTACTTATTTCAGAGGATTTTTGCTTCTTTATTTCTTTCCTCCTCCCCTTGCCTCGCAAAAAAACATCAAAATACGTTCGTCTACGTGGTAAACGGTGGCATTGGGGAGCGAATTGCATAACTTTTGATCGGAAGTTAAGGAATTAATTATAAATCGTACAAATTATCAAGATACGTGTTAATACAAGCCCATGGGATTATTGATAATTATCAAACTTGTTCTTAACTTAGTATTATTAAATTAATAATAAAATATACATTGTGTGTACAGTACTGATACATTTATAAGAGTATTATATCAGTGTAAATGTGTATTCTGTATTTTATTATATCAGAAAGTATTTTGTTTGTTTACTTTCAGTAAGTTAACAATTGTTTATGTAATCTTTTATTTTCGACTTTTCAATAGGCTCGCGCGCCCCACAGTTTGAGAAACGCTGTATTAAATATATCTATTTTGAATTTTTGTTACATTTTAGTGTGGAAATTGTTTATTATACTTATGATTACAATTAAATAAAGAAATATTAAAAAATTGTTTTACCTTCTTTTGAACTGCACCCGCCAGCAATTTTCGGTCTGTCGGATGTGCCATGATGGGAAATGAAGTTAAGAACTCCTCATCTATATCAATACACACCAATACGCGCAAGAGCTAAGAAACAAACACCTTTTTGAGGATGTTACAAAAACTAATGAACAAATTAAGGTGAAGTGTGACAGGAAATATTACAACAAAAAATATTCGTAATAGTCATGGTCATGAATTGTGCTTATGACAGCATGATAAAACAAAAATGATGCTATAAGTTACTTAACCAAGTCAAAGAAAAACACAACCACCTGGTTGCCTGTCTTTTTTGAGCGAGTTTTCCTTGGAAACAAGGAGATGGACTCAGCAGGGTTGTGTACAGTGTGCTCAAAACTTAGAGAACTGCTTGATATAAATTTCGATACTGAACCTCTAGTCCTGAATTTGGATCCACAAGGTTTGATTAATAAGAGCTTCGAAACTTATATCACTGTCCTAAATCAGCGACAGCCTTAGAAATCATAATAGCTATCCATTTTTGTCCAAAGTCTCTCTTTCTTTATATTTTGTTAATAGTTCTATGTTTCATGTTCTTGGTGATTTTACAAATAGTTTAGCTCTTAATTGTTTTGGGATTTATTAATTATTCACTTTGATTTTATTAATATTCAATCTTTCTCGCATGAATAAAACTGCCTTGCACCTATCTCTGTAGGAAATTATTATTAAAAAAATGACTTCTAAAAATGGCATCTTGTATACATATATATATGAATATATACATATAGAAAAAAAAACACCCGTAAGGGTTTGACTGTTTCTTGAAGTATTTTTT
Source organism: Trichonephila inaurata madagascariensis (assembly GCA_019973955.1). Taxonomy (NCBI): domain Eukaryota; kingdom Metazoa; phylum Arthropoda; class Arachnida; order Araneae; family Nephilidae; genus Trichonephila; species Trichonephila inaurata. The sequence continues at coordinate 164,138 of BMAV01009931.1, forward strand.
TATATTTAAAATAAAACCTCTGACAATAAAATTCGATGAATGAAGTCAGAACGCTGCCAATCTGGTAGCACTGGAGAAACAAAACGTAGTACATGTGTTGGCGGCAGGTGTTGACCATCTGCCCCCACCGTTGTTCAGTTGAGACTCACTTGTCTTCCATGTAAGACTTCTTTTACAAAGTGCTTGTTTAGTACGTTGGTTCTTAACTGAGAACAAGAAATGAACGAACGAAAGATCAATTTAAGGTTTTGTTTTAAGATTGGCAAGACACAAAAAAAAAATTTATGCGGTGTTGGAACGTATTTATGAAGATCAAACTCCATGAAGTGTATCTACGAGTAGTTCACCCATTTTCGAACAACAGGGAAAGTGTTTCTGACAACCCCTGGAGCGGAATTCTGGCGACCTCCGTCAGTGACGAAAACATTGAGAAAGTGAGGAAATTAATCACTTAAGATAGTGCAGGATAGCTGATGAACTGTGGATTAAATGTGAATCCATACGACAAATTGTTATACAGAATTTAGGAATGAGGAAAACGTGTTATCGATATTTGCGATATTTCTAACATTCAACGAAACGTGACGAAACTTTTGAACTACATCCCAAGAGAAGACTTCTTGTTAAGTTTGCAGGACATGTATAGAAGATCTCAGCTGTACATAGTTATGGGAGGTGACTATTTTGAAGGACAGTAAGGTAGTTTTCGTTAACCCGCGATCACTCGCGCGGGGTGTTCTATACACCTCAGCAAAAAGAAAAACCTCCTAAGATTCCAAAAAAGATTGCGTTGTACCACGATTTTCTCTGCAGCTGAACATTTTAGGTCATTGAACCTTCAGACAAGATGCAATCACTCTCGCTTGGACGATTGGAAAGTAATAACCTTTTAAAGTTTATCTGGGGTGCTGAGAACTACCCACGAGCAGTTGAGCATATATATACAGTCTGCTCTGAATGTTTGGAAAATTATTAAAACATTATTTTTCTACTTTCTACTATCCTTATCATTAATTACAAAGTATGTTCATTACTAGTTTATACGTTTTACTTGTGGTTTATGAAAAAATACATAATTATGCATTTTAAAATGAAAATTTTGTTTTCTTAGTTTAAATTAATGTTAGTCTCATTTGTATGCGACAAATTTAATAATTTTGTATGTATAATACAAAAAACATATTTTACTTTATAAATATGTATCATAATTGACTTAAATCTTTTTTCATGTTTAAATACACGTGTTAAAGGTTTGGGGTGTTCTCTACACCCCGCGAGCAACGACGGTAGCAAAAACAGGCGCGAGTGACCCCGAGGTAATATTTCATCTGCATTAAAGTTACAGGACTACTCACCAAATTTTATCGTCAAAGGTTTTACATTTGTCTGAAAATAGAAACTTCAAGTTTTCATCAATATTTTGGTAATATTGTACGTTTTTGTGAACTTGTTTTTAAAAAAAAAAGTGTTAAAACAGATAATATAAGCTATAAAAAACCAGTACCAACTGATATGAATTTTAAAAGAAAATTATATTCCTTATGTTTTAACAGCGAATGAATCTTTTAAAAACCAATTAAGTGGTGTACTTAATCATTTTCAATAATTAAATCTCAAATTTGTCCCTCATTTCCATGAAGGTCATATTTCATACTTAAAGAGAACCTAGTTAATCAAAGTTTTGTCTGATTAAAACTATTCTCATTTAAAAGAAGGAAAAAAAAAGGTCCAAAAATTACAAAAACGGGGGAAAAAATAGCTCATCCTTTTCATGATTAGCAGCCAGCTGAAACTGCTCAAATTAAAATATCTCAAGAGCAATTTAGCCCAAAATATTACTCCCTCGCTGCACTAATTTTTTTTCTTTCCTTCTCATTTCAACCTGCACTCGAATAATACCGAAATTAGAAATTATTGTCGCTAAATGACAAAAGAAAAATGTTGAAATAGAAGAACCGTAATTCCTCCTGATTACTAACTGCGAGTTTTTTGACGGTTTCAATCACTGGTATTCTAAAGGAAAAAAAAAATTTTTTTAACTGAACTTTTGTTACTGGTACTGTTACTGTGGTAACGCCAAAGAATGTAATTTGCTACGAACAAGGGGAAAAAGTATTAAATTATAGGATACTGCAAACTGCATCGTAGAATATGTCGACGGAATTTCTTTAATAGGGGTTTCATTGTGTGAAAAATGGTGGTATTTGGCGACTATTTTTTTTCCCTTCATATTTTGTTAATGAAACAAATCGTTGAATTTAGTGAATTCTTTCTGGCTGATATTTAACCAAATCCGTGCGGTGAATAAGTAATCTTTTACAAATAAATCTCATCTTTATCATACACTTTTTATGAGAGCAAGGTAATGAATATTTTCTTTCATATTTTTTTGAGTAAGTCAGTGGGCGTTAGTCTTTTACACCTTTATTGCATTTTTAATCATTTCAAAAGTAGAATGTTTAATAAAAGTGCCTTGTGACTAAAGTGTCACGAGTTCGAAGCTAATTTTTCTTATAGATCGCTGACTACAATAGCTTGTGGTTTTGGATGCTATGTTTAAATGCCTTATTAAATCATTTATAAGCAAAATATAGCCTGAGAAAAATGGAAAAACGATAAAATTTTGTATTGTTCTTTTATTTGTTTTTTCTGTAAAATATCAGTTATTGAATACCTTTTAAGGTAGAGTTAAATGAAATAATCCTGAAAATTCGTTCATTTTAATAAACATTTCTTTGATATTCAATTACTTCTCGTTTATCGAAGCAAAAAGTATGTAGAAAAATAATACCCGTGTTATTTGTAGGTCAATCAAGAATGATCTTTTATAAATATTTGAAATTTTATAATTGTTCCTTTAAGCCAGTGCTTCGCAAACTTTCAATATTTGTGACCCAATATTCCAATCATCAGTTTCATCGCGCCCCCTCCATAAAGTAGCAGTGTATTGAATTCAGTAATACTATATTTTGACCCTAAAGTAACAATACGACTTTGACCTCTTTTGTGTTACTGGCGTACATAAACATCTCGCTCAGATAAAGCCTTAAATACATCGGACGTATATATACGTTTTGCAAAATACAATTTTTTCTGTACATTGATATTCATAAAATTATTCCAAAGGCCTTGGAATGTAGTAAAAAGACATTGACAGTGTTTGTAAAGGATTTACTTACTTCAGATAATTTTCTTATTTATTCGTCCCCCCCCCTAATAAATTACATATGCACGCCTACGTGGAAAACGGTAGCATTGGGGAGCGAATCACGTATCTTTTAATCGTCAGTTTAGGGATTAATCATAAACCGTACAAAAAAAAATTATCAAGATAAGTGTTAATTTTTGTACATAATTTTATATATGACAAGCCCATGGAGCCAATGGTAATTATTAAACTTGTTCTTAACTTAGTATTGCTAAACTAATTATAAAATACACTGTGCAGTAACTGTTACATTTATAAGTATATTATATAAGTGTAAATGTGTATTCATTTCTTACTATATCAAAATGTATTTTGTTTGTTTACTTTCAGCGAATTAATAATTATTTTAAATAATCTTTCATTTTCGACTTTCTAATATGCTCGCGGCCCCCTCGTAGTGCTATCACGCCCCCTAAGGGGGGTGCCCCACAGTTTGAGAAACGCTGCCTTAAGCGTTGCAATCCTTATCATAATATGCTCATCAGAAATTAATTCAATGAGAAAAATATATTAGTTTTTATGTGCTTTTTTGACGAAACATTATTTCAGTGAATTATGTTAATTTTTAGTGTGAATGTTATTTTCTTTGTCAAAGAAGTGTGAAGAGAAAATTGTAAATGGTACGTGATCGTCGACTTTTGTTTCATAGTGTGAACAAAAAATCACTTCATGATGATCATATGCATTTAGAAATCCCAATGAGTGAATATGAATTCAACGAATTACGTGGGAACTAGGACTGAGATACTGAATTTGAAAACTTTATAAGTGTCTTTACTTTTTTTAAAACAATATTCCATTCAAAACACCCAAAAAGACAAAAGATTAAAATCACTTGCACATAGCTAACGGAAAAACCATTTTTACCTAAACTATGCTTTTTCCGAGGTTAGTGGATAAGTTAAAAGAGCCGAGCCCCTTATTTTGACTTTCAAAAAATTTCAAAAATTATCGGTTAAGAAGACACAGTACGATTCAAAAGAAAAAAATCGGTCAAAAATGAAACCTAATTTCATTAGCCTAAATTATTCTTTATATACTTTTCTCTATAACCTCACAAGATTTGAAATCTCTTAACTTAAAAAACGCAGAATTATGATAGCTTTTACTTTCGTTTTTATTCACATTCCTATGGCAAATCAAAACTTTAAATCTACTTATCTCAGAAACATATAAATAACTAGTTTGTCTTCAATTAAAATACTAAGGCTTTTTTCTATTGTGCCTAATGCTTTGACATTTTTTTTTACCAATTGCTAATAGTACATGTAACAAAAGTTGGTACGCATTTTTGGATCAAAGCAATACTTATTTTTTAAGAAATAATTGAACTCAGAACTTTTCCTTTTTTTGAGGAATTTTCAATAAGCCTTCATAAAAAGAAGTATTGTACAAATACCAATCGTGTTATAGCAAAACCCATACCATCTTTCGTTATAGATAGTTTGTCGTACTTGTAAATAAAATTTCATGAGTGTAAGTAAATTTTTGTAGGAGGAGTAGCATTTTAAAATCACTTCTCAGAGTTCACGTTTTTCCTTAAAAAATTAAATGGCTAGCTATGAAATTTTGAGCACAAAATCTGTTTTACAAAGTATACACACATAGGAAGCAACAAAAAAAATTTCTAAATCCTTAAATTGAAATTTTTTGTGCAAATTGTACCATGCCCCCTTAATATACGGGAATATCCGGTAATTTCTTTTTAATTTTATTCTATACAATATAACTCTATTTCATAATGTTTCTCTTTTAAAGGTAGTATTAATGAGGCTATTTCTGACGTTTGACTTGACTTTAAGCGTCATAACTTATAATTTCACACCGTTTTCTAAAATATTACAAATTGCATGTAACTAAGAAATTTACATTTTCGTGACTTGATGAAAACAATTTACTCCTTAGGTTTAAGTTGGCAAAGATTCGAACCATTTAAAAGTTCACTTAATGTAAACATTTATTTTCCGTAGAACAAGAATAATAGTATTCTTTCACATTTCCTGATTGTTAAGATTCTTAATAGAACGCAGCCAAGAGTGTCAAGTTCACTATATTGCCAACTTTATGTCAAATATTGCTAAGGAAGTGTCAGTTCACATTATACTGTGAGTTTATTTATTCTAAATTCAAGTAGTTGGAAGTTCAAATGAATATTCACTTAAATTTACTGACTATGCAAGTCCTTTGTCTTAATGTACTAAACTTAAATGTCATATGCCTTTTAGTTTCCATAATTCAGCAGAATAGTCGAGATACGGGGCTGTCAACCTCACTTCTGGAATTACGTAAGAAAGTTTGCAGAAACGCATTTATTACACGCTGTTCTGAGAAACTTTGAGCGTAGTAGATAGGCAAATAACTGCTGAAACGCAGCTGGCTGAGTGATTGCCAGATGTCCAGCAGCTAGAAGCTAGTTTCCGCCAAAGAATGTCATGTGATGAGGCTATTGTCCATTAAGTTTGACTTGTTCTCTAAGTCTGCAATCGACCACGGTGCTAAAATAGGGTTGGAGATGTAAGCTACATCTGATCTAAAGGTCAGAAATGAGAGATTTGCTTAAGGTATCCGACTACGTTCGAAACCGTGATTTTGAAAAAACGTACAAATACGAATACTTTTTTAAATATTTAATCTCACTTAGATTAGAATACACGTATAAAATTCTTTTTAACGGTATTATTACAACAAAACATTACTTAAATGCGATATTTTGGTGAAAAATGAGCATAAAATTACATATTTTCGAAACATTCTCTTTTTATTAAAATTGCTTCTATAATAATATTTTGACTATATAAATAGTTAATACTTCTCTAGAGAGCTTGAACTACGAACTTTGAAAAATTCTCATTATTTTCAGAATTACAACTAATTAAAATAATAATTGGTACATTTTGCTAAATTTTTTTCACTCTGTTGTACTAAAATATGGATAAATCCTCTTCTAAATTATATATTTCAAATCCCTTAGTTCAGACTCTGTATAGAGGTCTGAGATATATATAGGCAAAATATTATTATGATAGAAGCCTTTTTCGTAAAAGCAGAATATTTTAAAAATAAGTAATTCTATGCTCATTTTTTGCTAAAATATCGCACACTAAATATTCAATTAATAATCGTTTAAATAATCACTAAATATTAATTTAAAATCGCTTTTGCAAAAATGCGATTCCAAACGTAGTCGGATACCTTAATCCAATATTGTGTTGTACGTAAACTTGTATGCATATAATTATTATGATAACGAATTATATATATGTACTTTCACTTATTGTAAAACTACATGTATGAATATTCTGAATTTTGATGTCCCAATACACTTAATGCTATTCAACATGTATATTATTATTTTATTCATATAACCTCTAGTGTTTCAGAATTGTATAATGTTCATAAAATGAAGATGAATAGATTGGCAATCACTTCATGAATTTAAGGAGATTTTAATATAAGGAATTTGATGATTTTTTTTATAATAATAAAAGGTTTAAGAAAATGCTATATATCATCGTTCCCCAACCTTTTTATCGCCACGGACCGGTTAACATTGGATAATATTACCGCGGCTCACTGAGGGGGAGGACACTGACTGTTTATATTTTAGATTGTTTTGATTTAATAACTTTATTTTAATGTGTGTGGATTTAAACGTGCCTTCAGAATAAAATATAGCTACACCAAAAATGAATATAAAGTTATTTAACAAGGAAAATAAAGTGATTTTCATAAAAAGTAGCCCAGTACCATGAAAAATATACCACAGTAAATACAATGGAGATAATGTAATGTTTCTTGTGCGGACCAGTAGTATTTGATCCACGGACCGGTACTGGTCCGCGGACGGAGGGTTGGAGACCACTGCTATAAATGACATACTTCTATTTGTAGACTTAAAGAGTTTAATCAAAACTAGATAAAAACAGCATATAAAGTTCTCTGAGTTGTGATACCCCCTACCAGGGGTACCATCTCTTCATCTACATGACCTAGATTTGTGGGAGGTAAGAATTGATCACCCGAGCTAGCCATAATAAAACCAATCTATTATTATCCAAATATATTGAACAAAGCAAGTCTAACTACAGGAAGGAAATCAAGAGTGATATAACGTATTCCTAAATTTTATGTAAATAAGCGTCTGGAACCTTAACCGCTTAACTTTAATTAAAGTTATCCTATGAATCTTAATCTTCCTTAATTTCTTTGACTTACTAAAGCCCGTTCTATAATTATGCTTCTAAGTTTAAATCCTTACCATCAGTAAGGATCTAATTAATCTGAATCTAATTAATTCATCTAATTAATCTGAATATCACGGTTTCTTCTTGAGAGGATTGGCTGTGAAATAACTCAATGGTGTCTCCAAAGATTCCCCAAGAGGATTAGTAGGAAAAATACGGTAAACCCCCGTCACATATTAAAACAAATTGAAGCAGATTCTAATAAGTCTATTACTGCATATATTAATCAAAAGGGAAACTCTTCTGTCCAGAATCCAGTGAAGAACAACACTACTTTACAAGTACGAGGCGAGAATGTTTCAGTTTTAATGAAAAAATTAATTAGTAGTAGCAGCTGTTTTGTTGATTAAAAAATAACATTACTTTAAAAATAATGATGTTGATAATAATAATAATATTCACAATATTCACACGTATTTTTCATAGTGAAAGCCACATTTATCAATCATGGTGCAAGATATTTTGCTTTTAATATGATATTAAAAAATAATAATAATAATAAAACAATTTGTCGCACGAAACAAGTGAAATTAATTGATAGGGATTTTCAAAGAGTTAAAAAAAAAAAAAAATAAAAGCTTTTAAAATTTAATGAATAGAAAAAGCCTAACTGTACCCCCCCCCCATAGACACAAAATATTTTAAATAAAATTATTCAAATAAGATTAGTCTTTATATTTTTTATTATGTATAGCACTTATTTAATTTCGTAAACCAAGATTAATATAATAAAACATTACACATTAGATAGCTTAGTATGATACATAAGGTAATGAGTAAAGATTGATTTTTTTAAAAGTTGTTAGAACGATGTGACAAAATTTGAATGATGGCATCATTCGAACGGAGAACATAAGCTATTTTTTCCCGACCAGAGTAATCAATCATTATGAATTTTCAAAATAACCGTGACTACACACACTGCTTATCTTAAACATTTTCAGATTTTTGTTTTATTAAATAGTTGAAAGCTGTACCACACTTAAGTAAAAAGAACACTTTTTTTTCTTCGTGAATTTCTTAAGTAAATTTTTTCTTTATTAATAAAATACATTTTCCATTTACGCGTACTTATTAAAAAATTGTTATTATTTCCCAGATGTTGAAACTTTCCCTGTTTTTTGGTTGTTTTTTTTAACTTTAGAAGAAAAACAGCTAATGTGTCGCAAATATAAGTGCATGTATATTAACTTAAAAATAATACACTTGCACCTTTTCTCTATCCTTTTTAATTTTCAAAAACCGCCATAAAAAATACCAAAATAAAAAAAAAAATCGTTAAGACAATTATACAGTGTTCCCCTGAGTGAAATATCTATGTCATCCAAAACACCAGTAAAACACGCAAAAATGGGTTTCTGCTTGTTTAACTTAGATTTTTAAGAAAAGTTTACCCGCCTGACTGAACTTCTTTTCACGAGACATTGACTCCGATAGAAAACAACTGGAATAAAAAAACGCAGAGTCAATTTAAGGTCCATTTAACTGGAATTTTCCAAGACTGGGTATTATTTTTTTTTGCAATCTTTTTCCATCTAGTTTCTAAAGCAACATTTCTAAAGGGTCCGCGAATTGTATAGGATTTGACCAATAGATCTAAGATCAGTGTGCATTAGTTTCTTTTTTAATGGCTCAGTAAAAAGGATTTCAGCCGCTTTCTTGCTTCCTAGAGGGTCTCTCTTTGAGTTGTTGTTGTAGCTTATTACAACAGTATTTCGGGATTTGGGAGTCTTAACTAATGTTTTTCGTTGGAAATGAATGTTCAAATTGTTTACGTTCGACATTTCTATAATGATATATCGTTAAAAATATTTGTTAGCTTTAATAACGTAAAATTTTCAGTTGCAAAAGTATAGGATGTCCGAAAAATATGATTAGGTTTTCAAAAATTAATTATAAGTAAACAAAACAAACAAAGGTGTTTAATTAGGGTTTTTAGTGCTCAACAAAGAAAAGATTAAAGTTTATTTTTAATGAAATACAAATTAGATAACACAACATCCCCATTTTTAAACATTTTAGTTTCAAAATGGCTACACCCCAAGATGCAACGCAAGTTGTAGCATAATTTATCGAATTTAAATCTGCAACACAGGTACAGCGTAAATGGGGTACCACCACACTAGAGTTTGGAAGTATGAAAAAGTTTCTAGAACGATGTATGGAATAAGAAAGTCCGATAACAGAGCCACCTAGATCTTTAGACTTTGGACTTCTTGTTGGAATACATGAAAGACAGTGCTTACAAATCTTCAATTAATGACAATGATGAATTGAAAAATCGAATTCCAGTGGCCATTTATATTGCTCATTTTACAAAGCTTCATAGAAAATATGAATATCGTATGGATTCGATGTATCGTATATCGATACATCGTACTGCTAAAAACATCATATACATTCGATGTGTTGCGCTCTACTAATGATATGCTCATTTACATCGAGCAATAAAGATTGTAAAACGACTTTGATATTGTTTGTGGAGCAAAAGGAACCCTCTAAAAGAATATCATTATATTTTTTTATATATTTATTTAATTATATTTGATAATATGTATTAATATTCGAAAGTTTTGGTAAACTTTTAAGACACCCGGTATTGTGTATTTTTTAAAGGAATTTATATATATATGCCTGTTTGTCTATACATGCTGTATGGGGAAGGAGGATCCATAAGTCATTGCTAACCCTAAAACACTGGCCTAATTCATCGACATCTCTATAAATCATAATAGGTCTCCATTTTAGTTCTAAGACTCTTTGTTTCTACATTTCTTATGTCTCTTGTACTCCAATTTCTTTCTTCTCTGGCATTATAAGTTATACAACTTTTCACTTGGTATCTTATTTTATT